>APFE030772898.1:0-22163 GCA_000404065.3 Pinus taeda | reverse complement strand
CATGGAAGAGGGAGATTATGCTTCCAGTCTCATCCCTGAGAACTCCCCCAAAGCTCACCATTCTCGGGTTTCCTTTAGAAGCTCCATCGATGTTATACTTTAAGAAACCTTCTGGGGAGGATTCCCATAATTCTTTGTCGATTTCTCTTATTATTATTTTCCTATCGAGGCCTTGTGGAGTGAGCCCCTGCATGTCTAATTGTCTGAGAATTCTTAACTCCGCTATTGAGGGAGGATTTTTGGGGATATCCCTTACTGTGGTCCCAACTGTCTCCTTATGTTGTTTTAAGATTAGCTCCACCAAGCGAATAGAGGTGTTCTTTTCCTCCTTGAAGATTCTTTTGTTTCTTTCTTTCCACACATTCCATATAATGAAACTTGGCAAAAGAGCCCAGGCAGAGTTGAGAACATCATAATCCGAAAAGTTATTCCTCCAGTTATTTAGAGTGTTAATGATATTTTCTTTGTCTCTATCAGACTGATTGAAGATGTTGGCAAAAAAATCCCATAATGTGGCAGTAAAAATGCATCGGTTGAGAAGATATTCCATAGTCTCCTCTTGGGCTTCATAGAGCTGGCATCTGGAGGGTCCTTGAATACCCCTTTTTCTAATGTTGTCCCAGGTTAAGATTTTCCTATTGTGAACCAGCCACATAAATAGTTTGATTTTCATCCAGCCTTTGTGCCTCCATAGCTTCTGCCAAGTTGGGAATCTAGATCAAGGAGAATACTTTTTGCTTCCTTGATATTAAAGTTGCCCTCTTTGTTGTCACCCCATCTTAGTTGATCCCGCCCTTCAGTTCCTAAAATCATCCTCTTATCCAACATCCTCTGAACGGACTCTGCTCTACTGTTGAGGCTTCTATCCTCTCTGTTATCTATTTTTCTCCATGTTCTCCATTTTCCTGCATTGTGAGAAGGCTCCCAAAAGTCTTTAAACTTTACTAATCCTTGGTTATTTGTCTCATTCTTGAGGCCCAAAATTTCCACTTTCAATAGAATAGGTTCTTGTTGCCATTTGTCCTCCTAGAAAAGTGTCGGATCACCCTCTCTGATTTCCCAAAAACTGTTTTGCTGAACCACTTCTTTGTTCTCCCAGGCCTTGTTCCATATGGGAGAGCCCTTCATAATACGAGACATTCTTATGATGTCAGAAGAAGGCAAAGCTCTGGCATATTTTTCCTTCTAGATGCTTGCCCATTTGACCTTAGGATCCTTAACCCACCTCCACCAAAGTTTGGCCCCTAGGGCCTTGCTGAGAATCTCTAGATTATCCAAACCTAGGCCTCCTTGTTTCTTGGGTTTACAGATCTTGTCCCATGAGACTAAAGCCCATTGTTTCCTCATTTCGTCTTTGCCCCAAAGAAAATCTCTTTGAATATCTCTAAATTGCTATAAGACTCCTATTGGAGCTAGGAGGGCTAATAGCATAAAGATTGGAATAGCTTGGAGCATTGCCTTTGTTAGAACTAGTCTCCCAGTAAGATTTAAAGATTTGTTTGTCCATTTACTGACCTTGTGCTGTATTTTGATTATTAAGGGATCCCAAGTTCTTTTGTGCCAGGGTTTAGCTGTTAGAGGAACTCCCAAATACTTATAGGGTAGGGATTCTCTTTGACAGCCTAAAATTCTAGAGATATTTCTCTGAATGGGAATATGGGTATTAAGGAAAAAGATTTTTGATTTGGAAAGATTGATTTCCATACCTGTTGCCTTAGCAAAGTCATTCAAAATTTGTTTGTAAGCGAGCGCTTCCTTGATTGTGGGAATTCCTTGTAACATGGTATCAACTACAAACTGTTGACGAGTCAGAACTTGGCCATTCTCCAAAAGTTGGAGTCCTTGAATTTTTCCCTAGCCCTTCCATCATGAGGATGAAGAGAAAAGGGGAGAGAGGATCCCCTTGTCTGAGGCCCTTGGAAGGAAGAAAAAGTTTAGAGGGAGAGCCATTAACTAAAATTGAAAAGCTAGAAGAAGTCACCAAGGCCATGACCCATATGACCCAATTGTGATCAAAACCAAACATTGTAAGCCCTTTCTTGATGTATACCCAATTCACTTTATCATATGCTTTGGCTATGTCCAATTGCATGATCATACCTACTTTCTTATTACTTGTTAACGAGTAAACCACCTTGTGAGCTTGAATGATGTTATGATGCAGGAGCACCCAGCAACAAAGCTGGCAAATGTGGACCAGAAGATCAGAATAGAGAAAAGCCTGTTTTAAAGCAGAAAAAGCGAGGCAGATAAGATAGATACAACCATACAAGCTTTTTGGAGAGCTTTCATTGTGGAGAAAAATCAGTAGAGGATCTGATCATCCTTCTTAATGCATCTTATATAAGTGTAATGTGATGGGGGTGAGAGGTATCTTATTTTTGTGAGGAAATTTGTGAGAAAAAAAAATGTAGTCCAGCTTGAGTTTAATTCTAAGGCTGAAATGCCTTACGTGTAACAGTGTTGTGTTATTCATATTATAATATATGTGTGTTGTGTTTATGTGTATATTAACAGCTGTGTGCGTGCTATCTGCTGGATGCGTGTCTTTATATTGTATGCTGTGGTAACTCTAAATACTGTGCGTTCTGAATTTTAATGGCAAACCGGTAGACAGCGCATAGGACAGCGCGCAATGGATACGTTAAAGGTTGGGCACTATCATAATAATACAGGTAAGAATTGTAGTGCGTGGGTTTTTATATAGACAGCGAAACTGTCGCTGTGATTTACATTAAAAAAAAAAAATCCCGTGGCATTGAAACGTGGGAGGTAAAACCTGTGTATAATGGAATTGAGCGCGCAAAGGCTGTGTATGTTTACAATTAATGCATGTGAGAATTTTGGTTCTTATTACATCCACTGTGCAGCCGTATATGTTTATGTTGTTGAATTATAAAATGGTAGATGGGAGCTCTCACAGTCTCCGCTTGTCTGGGAATTTACCGATATAATTTTCCTTCGTAACTTCTGATAATTTCGATAGCTACATATCTGTGCTCTGAAGACGTACAGGGCTTTGGTGCTTAGAAGAATTTCAGAATTTGCATGTGAAATCTCTGTATATTATACAACAATGGCAACAGGTTCAACTCGGAAAAGCAGCGAGGGTTCAAGATTTTTAAGAATTTGGGATTTTGGGCAACCCCCAAAATCTCATTTTCATCAGGTGGTATCAGAGCAGTAAGATTCCGCGAAAAGAGGTATGTTCTTGCTATTGTGCAGATGGCAGCAGAGGAAGGTGAGAAGATTGCAATAGCCTAGGGGGGTTACCAAAAGACCAAGGCTAGAGGAGAGCTTGGTGAGGTAAGAGGCAGCAAGGAGGACTTGCTGTTGCAAAGGTTGATTGCAGCTCACAAGTTAAAGATATTGCGAAGACTAGAAACATATGACCAGGAGGTCATAAATTTTTGTGCCTCGAGAGTCTGATGCAGGACCACCCAGCAACAAAGTCGGCAAATGTGGACCAGAAGATCAGAATAGAGAAAAGCCTGTTTTAAAGCAGAAAAAGCGAAGGCAGATAAGATAGATACAACCATACAAGCTTTTTGGAGAGCTTTCATTGTGGAGAAAAATCAGTAGAGGATCTGATCATCCTTCTTAATGCATCTTATATAAATGTAATGTGATGGGGGTGAGAGGTATCTTATTTTTGTGAGGAAATTTGTGAGAAAAAAAAATGTAGTCCAGCTTGAGTATAATTCTAAGGCTGAAATGCCTTACGTGTAACAGTGTTGTGTTATTCATATTATAATATATGTGTGTTGTGTTTATGTGTATATTAACAGCTGTGTGCGCGCTATCTGCTGGATGCGTGTCTTTATATTGTATGCTGTGGTAACTCTAAATACTGTGCGTTCTGAATTTTAATGGCAAATCGGTAGACAGTGCATAGGACAGCGCGCAATGGATACGTTAAAGGTTGGGCACTATCATAATAATACAGGTAAGAATTGTAGTGCGTGGGTTTTTATATAGACAGCGAAACTGTCGCTGTGATTTACATTAAAAAAAAAAACCCCGTGGCATTGAAACGTGGGAGGTAAAACCTGTGTGTAATGGAATTGAGCGCGCAAAGGCTGTGTATGTTTACAATTAATGCATGTGAGAATTTTGGTTCTTATTACATCCACTGTGCGGCCGTATATGTTTATGTTGTTGAATTATAAAATGGTAGATGGGAGCTCTCACAGTCTCCGCTTGTCTGGGAATTTACCGATATAATTTGCCTTCGTAACTACTGATAATTTCGATAGCTACATATCTGTGCTCTGAAGACGTACAGGGCTTTGGTGCTTAGAAGAATTTCAGAATTTGCATGTGAAATCTCTATATATTATACAACAATGGCAACAGGTTCAACTCGGAAAAGCAGCGAGGGTTCAAGATTTTTAAGAATTTGGGATTTTGGGCAACCCCCAAAATCTCATTTTCATCAGGTGGTATCAGAGCAGTAAGATTCCGCGGAAAGAGGTATGGTCTTGCTATTGTGTAGATGGCAGCAGAGGAAGGTGAGAATATTGCAATAGCCTAGAGGGGTTACCAAAAGACCAAGGCTAGAGGAGAGCTTGGTGAGGTAAGAGGCAGCAAGGAGGACTTACTGTTGCAAAGGTTGATTGCAGCTCACAAGTTAAAGATATTACGAAGACCAGAAACATATGACCAGGAGGTCATAAATTTTTGTGCCTCGGGAGTCTGATGCAGGAGCACCCAGCAACAAAACCGGCAAATGTGGACCAGAAGATCAGAATAGAGAAGAGCCTGTTTTAAAGCAGAAAAAGCGAAGGCAGATAAGATAGATACAACCATACAAGCTTTTTGGAGAGCTTTCATTGTGGAGAAAAATCAGTAGAGGATCTGATCATCCTTCTTAATGCATCTTATATAAATTTAATGTGATGGGGGTGAGAGGTATCTTATTTTTGTGAGGAAATTTGTGAGAAAAAAAAATGTAGTCCAGCTTGAGTTTAATTCTAAGGCTGAAATGCCTTACGTGTAACAGTGTTGTGTTATTCATATTATAATATATGTGTGTTGTGTTTATGTGTATATTAACAGCTGTGTGCGTGCTATCTGCTGGATGCGTGTCTTTATATTGTATGCTGTGGTAACTCTAAATACTGTGCGTTCTGAATTTTAATGGCAAACCGGTAGACAGCGCATAGGACAGCGCGCAATGGATACGTTAAAGGTTGGGCACTATCATAATAATACAGGTAAGAATTGTAGTGCATGGGTTTTTATATAGACAACGAAACTGTCGCTGTGATTTACATTAAAAAAAAAAAACCCCGTGGCATTGAAACGTGGGAGGTAAAACCTGTGTGTAATGGAATTGAGCGCGCAAAGGCTGTGTATGTTTACAATTAATGCATGTGAGAATTTTGGTTCTTATTACATCCACTGTGCGGCTGTATATGTTTATGTTGTTGAATTATAAAATGGTAGATGGGAGCTCTCACAGTCTCCGCTTGTCTGGGAATTTACCGATATAATTTGCCTTCGTAACTACTGATAATTTCGATAGCTACATATCTGTGCTCTGAAGACGTACAGGGCTTTGGTGCTTAGAAGAATTTCAGAATTTGCATGTGAAATCTCTGTATATTATACAACAATGGCAACAGGTTCAATCGGAAAAGCAGCAAGGGTTCAAGATTTTTAAGAATTTGGGATTTTGGGCAACCCCCAAAATCTCATTTTCATCATGTTATCCAAAATTTGTCTGCCTTCTACATAGCCAGTTTGTTCCCCCAAGACAAGTGAAGGTAGCAAGGGTTTGAGTCTGTTGGCCACGACCTTGGAAATTATCTTGTAGACTACATTGCATAAAGCAATGGGCCTATATCTTTCTGGCATTTAAGCATTATCTTGATTTGAAATAAGTGCAATGAAGGAGGTATTGAGTGCTTTTAAAATGGTTTTGTTCAGCCTAGAATCTTCCGTTACCTCTAATATATCCGTTTTGACAATATTCCAACAGGCTTTTAAGAAATCCACATTGAAACCATCCGGACCTGGAGCCTTGCCATTTTGCATTTCCTTGAGGACCTCACTGACCTCTTTTTCAGTTACAGGTCTGTTGAGATTACCATTATCATCTCTAGATACCAACTTAGGGATATGTTTAGTGAAATCCTTGATGAAAGGATCTCTTACTAAAAAGTTTTCCTTGGCAATATCCTAAAAGTGCTTTACTAACACTGCTTCTATCTCCTCATGGGATTGATGAATTTGGCCCTCTTCATCCTTGATCGAAGAGATCCTATTGTGAGTTCTGCTTTCCATGGTGGATCTATGGAAAAAATTAGTGTTACATTCTCCTTATTTTAGCCATTGAACCCTAGATTTTTGTTTCCAAAAAATTTCCTCTTGTTTACACAACTTTTCCCATTCCTGATGGTGTTTCTCTGCTTGCTCATTTTTTTCTTTATCAAAGAATTCCTTGATCAATGCTTGATTGAGATCTAGAATTTTGTTCTCCACAATTTTCTTATTTGCAAAAATATTGTCGAATTCCTTTTTGTTCCAATCTTTTAGCTTCTGTTTGATGTGTTTTAACCTTTTGTGAAGCAGGAACATAGTTGAACCCTGAATTTGCAAGTCCTCCACCCACCATTTCTCAATGTTGCTGATGAATTCTGGGTGTGAAAGCCAAATATTTTCAAATATTAAAGGTTTGTTTCTTGGGGTGCCAATGCCCTTGATCTCCATTTGAACCGGCCAGTGATCTGAGTCACCAAAAGGGAGAATTGCAGCTATTATTTCCTTGTTTAGAAGCATTAGATCCTCAGAGATCATGAATCTATCAAGCTTGGAAGCTACTTAGGAATCCCATCCTCTTTTGTTGTTCCAAGTACATAGGCCATTGTTTGTTTCAATATCAACAAGCTTCATGCTTTCTGAAAAGATTTGGAAGGCTGAGGAATCTTTATTTAGAGCTCTTCTACCACCTTTTTTCTTCGAGAGAGGTCTGTCATATTGAAGTCCCCTCCTATAACCTAATGTAACTCTGCATATCTAGTCCTGGGATCCACCAAGGAATCAATAAACCTGATTTTGTCTTCTAACTTTTGAGGGCCATAAACATTTGTAACTAGATATATGTCCCTGTCTCCTACAGGTTGTATAATCACTGATAAATAATTCCTTGTTGCCTCTGCATCAACTATTCTTATTTTTTGGAGATTCTAGAGGGTGAGGATACCCCTTGCTATATTTTCTACTTTAACTTCTAGAAACTCAAATTTGCTGAGCCATTTACTATGGATTTTCCTTAATTTTTGAACATAACATTTCATTTCTTGGACAAAAATGATGTCTGGAACTACTTGTTTCATTCTGATATTCAACATTCTCTATTTTCTCTTGCTGCCTAGACCTCTAATATTCCAAGTTGTGAACTTCATAATTACATATTGGTAAAGGACTAACTGGTTAGATCTTTCATCTTACCTGAGTCTACCATGAGCTTACCACATTCCATCAGTAGTTCTTTCTGCTTTTTCCTACCTCTTTTCTTTCCTAGGTTTCTAGGTGCTAACCCTGGGGCCGTTTTTACTGCTTTCACTCCTTCGTTACTCTATCTTTCAATGTTGTTTACTTCCTCCCAACCCTTTACTTGAGTTTTCCATAAGAATAATTGCTTTATTCAATTGCATTCATCTTGTGGCAGAGATTCTACTCCGCCAGTTATTCCCTTACTCAAGAACCCTTCTAGATCCAAATTTTCTCTATCAAGAATCTCTTGTAGCTCATTGTCCTCCATTTCCATCTCACTATGGGTCATGTCTTCATCCATTTCCGTCTCTGATTCACTCATCATGCTCCCTTTATATTTTTCATTTTCCTGTCCCTAGTCACATTCTTCTTCCTTCTCCTTTTTATCAAAACCCTCATTCGTTACATGACCTTCAACTATAATTTCTTCCTCTTCCGGAACTTGGAACGAGTTTGGCCTAAACTTTTGTCCTTCACTTTGGTGTTGCTTTGGCCCTTTGTTGCCACTTTTTCCTTTATGAACTTCTTTTTGAAAGTTGTCTGTGTCTTTCAATGTATAAGATTTGCTTTTGTTATCTACTTTACTGAGAGGGCAATCTCTTAGCAGGTGCCCATGTTCATGACATTTACGACATCTAAATGGAATATGCTCGTAGTCTATTGTCTGCACTCATTCCTCATCAAAAACCTCCAAGATGACCTCATTTGCAAGAGCTCCAGATAGATCCATATCTACACAAATCCTGGTGAAGGAGGTATATTTTCCCCTCCTAGTGGCTTCAAAAGTTCTGACAAACCTTCCTATTTTATTTCCTATGGTTGCTAGTGATTTTGTTTGCCAATAATCGAGAGGTAGAGAATAGAGTCTTACCCAAACTGGGACTGCCGTAAAAGTTTCCCGCTCTGGAACAAAGTTCATCTTCCACAGCCACATATAGAGCCTTGCTGCAGCATAGAAGTAGGGCCCGCCTTCAAACACGTTGTCTTTATCTTCAATGTTAGCAAACACCACAGTGAAGAAACCCTTGGATCCTAGATGAAGATCAATGCTTCCTTTAGGCTTCTAGTGGTATTTGATCCATGATTGTAAAGCCTTTTTAGTAGGCCATAGCCCCATGAATTTGCAAATGATTGCATAGGTCTGCATATGATCCCTGTGCGCCTACAGTGCTAGATCATTTAAAACTACTCTAGGAGTGATTTTAGCCTTGGGTTTGCACGGTCCCTTTTGATTCTTGTCTTTTGTTCCCTGTTTTTTGTCATTATTCTCCTTGTCTTTTGTGCTATCATTCTCTTTTGATTTAGTGCTTACTGTTTCCTCTTCCCTATTTTTTCTTCCTTCCTTAGTGATGCATCTGCTTGTTTCTGGAGGATTCTTGCTCCTGTTGGTCACTGCCTCTTTGTAGGAGGGAGTGGAGCTCCCTCCTCTGCCTCCGTCCATGGAGAAAATCCCCTTCAGAAAATTGTAACCCTAGTTGCCCGCATTTCTTTTGTCTCGCTTCCGCTTCACTTCTCAGTTACTACATCAAGTCTTTAACATTTGACATTATGATTTATATAACCTGCTGACATGGTTGAGATTGTCCTAATTGCTTATTTTCTCCAAATGCCATAAATTTATTATACCTTCAGAATTATAATCTACTGTAGGTTTTTACATTATTTTCTTTATTATATGGAACTTTGTAATAGCTCCATGCCATAAATTTATTATACCTTCAGAATTGTAATCTATTGTAGGTTTTTACATTATTTTCTTTATTATATGGAACTTTGTAATAGCTCCATTTCAAGGTCATTGAAATCACTTAAACAACAATTATTATTATTATTACAAAATTATTGAAATCGCTTAAACAACCATTATTATTATTATTATTATTATTATTATGATGATGCATGTATATGTTACAAAAATGAGATCTAGCCAAAATTAGTTTTGCTCGTTGAATTAAAATGTTGTTGACATAGTTAATTTTATTTGGGTTAAATAACGCTTGTAATTTTGATTTTAGTCAGACTTTTTTTATTAAGTTGTCATTTATTTCTATTTTATTATATTTTTTTTTTATTAATTTTAGTTTTTAAAATAATTTTGATTTTGGTCGGACTTTTTTTATTAAGTTTGTCATTTAATTTCTATTTTTATTATATTTTTTTATTAATTTATTTTTAATATTAATAAAAAAAAATTAAATTTTATTAGATTTTAGTTTTTAATATTGGAAAAGTTTTATTTTTTTAATATAATTTTTTTTTATAATGCCCAAATTTATATGTTGTAGATGCTAAAAAATATATGCAATAACATCACACTGGATTTTTCAAAATCCATAAAAAATAAACTCATCTATTCTTTTTTACTTTTCGCCAACCACCAGTGTTTGGAGTGGATGTTACAATAGACATTTGATTCTCTTTTGTATTTTTTGGATATTTTTTGTCAAAATCCGATCCCTTTGATCCATGTATTCCTTTTCTACCACTCACTTTCTTTCACCTCTGATCCATGTATTCCTTTTCTACCACTCACTTCCTTTCACCTCTGATCCATGTATTTGTTTATTAACACTCACTTCATTTCACCTCTGATCCATGTAGTCCTTTGCTACCACTCACTTAATTTCCACTTCCTTTCCTGATGAGTACTGCTCATGCTGCTAAGGTGTGTTGTTGGGATGCGGAGTTAAAGCAGCGTTGTGCTCATATTGTCCTCTTCTATTGTCTCTCCTTTGTCTGCTTCTTCTTTATAGGACTTTGTGCACTACCAATGGTTTGGCCTTTGGTACTTTTTTATTAAAATTATATTAAGTAACATTATATATTTTTTAATATTTTTTTATTTTTTTAGATTATTTTTATTACAATTTAATTTTTATATTAAAAAATATTTTTTTTTTCATTTATTTTTAAATTATTTATTATTATAATTTGATTTAAAAAATACAATTAATATAATATAATTTGTATTTCTTTTTTGATTGAACTATATATCTTATAATTTTAGCTTTCCCATTTCGAATATTATTTTTGTTTTTATCTTATTTCAATTGTGAATGGATAAATGCTCATTATTTAGTGGAGATATGGACAATAGTTTTAAGGTACATATGGTTGAGATGTTTATAGGAAATTGTGCACTCATATATATGGACATGAGAAATGTGAGAAGGAAGACATTAAACATTAAAATTAGTGAGAAAATCTTCCAGGTACATATATTTTTAGAAAAATGAGAAATTTATATTGAAAACCAAATTTGAAATGAAAGGTATATAAATATATTTTGTTTTTATTTTTTAACTTGCTAACTTTAATTTTCTATGGTTTTGTTATTCTCGTATATAGGTAGAATGATTAATTGCTACTCTTAAGGAAGTGAGCTTTATTGATTGTGGCTTGATTGTCTATTATTTAAGTTTGAAGAAATAATATGATATTTATTGACTAACTTTTTACTTTTATGGTTACTTATCAAGTCATTAGTTTTTTTGAAAGTAGATTTTGAATATAAAAGCTTTTGTGGTAATTTTATATGTTGAAACTCTTTTTATCCCCAACTATTTTAAGGTTTGTATGTACATTTTCTTGTTATAATTTTTTTTTCATGATTTATATAAAGTTAATAAAACAAAAACAATAATTAATTACTAAATCTTTTATCTTAAATAAATTTTTATTTTTATTTTTAAATATATTATCCATAAAATATTTTCATTTTGTAATATGTTAATTTTCATGTTTGTTCATTTCTTTAACTTTCAAACTATTAATATTTCTATTCTATTCTATTTAATTATTTTACTCAAAAAGAAAAAACAAACCAACAAAGTTTATAACATGTTTTTTGAGTTCGCCTAAAAATCACACTTTTAAATTATTGCTTTTAAAAGTCATATAAACTTAACAAAATAAATCCTATGAAAAGAGTCCCACAAGTTGTCTTTAAACATCTTTCAAATAGTTAAAAACAAGCCCAACACCTCCAACCAGAGACATGAGAACCTTTTTTTAAATTATTGCTTTTAGAAGATCATATAAACCTAACAAAATAAACCGTATGAAAGGATCCCACAAGTTGTCTTTAAACATCTTTCAAATAGTTAGAAACAAGCCCAAGACCTCACACCGGAGATATGAGAACCTTTTTGAGAAAAGACACATGTAGACCTTTTTGAGAAAAGAAACATGTAAGAGTATGACGATAGCGGTTGTAATTTCGTATATATGTAATTTATTAAAAAAAAAAGTTATGGTGACAATAATACATAAATTATAAAAGAAGAACATTTTTTAAGTTACAATAAAATAAATAGATTTCGTGAATACAAAAATTTATATTTCACTTGTGTTTACATTTTATCTGCCATTAAGACGTAAATGTTGACACCAATTCTAATTGTAATTCGGTAAATTCACCTATAATTAGTTAACTTCAATTACAATGGTAATATCTTCCATATTTGCATAAATATGGAATGAAATTAGTTGTTCTACCAAAGCTATCGCTTTGTTTTAACAAAACTACCATTCTATTGTTGAGTCTTATTCTATCTGCTCTACTTTTCAAGAACAAGAGGTAGATAAAGAAATGAAAAGAGGACCAAAGAGATGAACAGAGGAATGATGAAGAAACCGGCTTAGATGATTAGTTAAATGAACAGTAAAGTAAAGCTCATAGATGGATTGTTTGTAAATCAGTACAATAGGTATCTTTTCCAGCATTCTTTCTTTAAATTAAGCTCACAGAAGTCACGGGATGCGTCTCAATTTTGGACCTCATTCGGGATTGCTATCCTCGAATCCTATGTAACAGTTTTAGCGCGCACAATTTTTTAAATATATGAGTACCCGATCTTGTGAAAAAAAAAGAGGTAGATAAAGAAGTACAAACGATAATATCTTCCATACTTAGAATAAATACAAAAGGAAACTAGCTCTACAGCCAAAACTCTCTCTGCTCTGTCACTGAGTTTTTGTTATTCTATAGTTATTGATTGGGCTGTTGGCTATTGAGTTTTGTTGAGAAATTTAGCTTGTTCAAGGAAGGATGGATAGATGGTTTTATGGAAGAAAAGGTATGTATCTTATCCTAATAACTCTTTTCTTGAAGGTAGACCTTATGTTTACATGAATCTTGTTGAACGAATTGGTCATAAGAATGTGTGAGCATGATAAGGCTTCCATGTAATTACTTATCACAAGGAGTAGTGCATGCTTTGGAATGGTTTAGTATCAATACTCATCCATAATATTACATGACTTTGACAAGATGATATAGGATGATATTGGTCAAAATAGAATATGGTTTAGAATGGTTAAGTATCAATGCTCATTATGTAGTGGAGATATGGACAATAATTTTAAGGTACACATGGTTGAGATGTTTATAAGAAATTGTGCACTCATATATATGAAAATGAGAAATGTGAGAAAGGAAACATTAAACATTAAAATTAGTGAGAAAATCTTCAAGGTACATATATTTTTAGAAAAATGAAAAATTTATATTGAAAATCAAATTTGAAATGAAAGGTATATAAATATTTTTTATTTTTATTTTTTAACTTGCTAACTTCAATTTTGTATGGTTTTGTAATTCTCATATATGGGTGGAATGATTAATTACTACTCTTAAGAAAGTGAGCTTTATTGATTGTGGCTTGATTGTCTATTATTTAAGTTTGATGAAATAATATGATATTTATTGACTAATTTTTTATTTTTATGGTTAGTAAACTACTTTTTGAAGTTGATTTTAGACTGTATTTATTTTTTTGTCTGATTTTTTTTGCTTAATAAGTCACAAACTTATTCATTCATTAATTTTTTTGAAAATAGATTTTGAGTATAAAATTTTTTGCGGTAATTTTATATGTTGAAACTCTTTCTATCTCTAGCTATTTCAAGGTTTTTATGTACATTTTCTTGTTATAAAAATTTCTCACGATTTATATTAAAGTTAAGAAATAAAAACAATTAATTTCATTAGTTAAATATTTTATCTTAAATAATTTATTTTATCTTTTAAAATTATATTATTCCATTAAATACTCATTTTAATATCATTGTGACATTTTATATACCCACAATTATGTTAATTTTCTTGTTGTTCATTTCTTTAACTTTCAAAATATTAATATTTCTGTTCTATTTTATTTAATTATTTTACTCAACATACAATAAAATAAAATAAAATAAAAATCTTTATAACATGTATTTTGAGTTCACCTAAAAATAACACGTTTAGATTATTGCTTTGACAAAGATCATATAAATTTAACAAAATAAATCCTACGAAAAGAGTACCACAAGTTATCTTTAAACATCTTTCAAATAGTAAAAAAGAAGCCCAGGACCTCAGACCAGAGACATGAGAACATTTTTTAAATTATTGCTTTTATATGATCATACAAACTTAACAAAACAAATCTTATGAAGAATCTTTAAACATCTTTCAAATAGTTAGAAACAAGCCCAAGACCTCACACCGGAGACCTGACAACCTTTCTGAGAAAAGACACATCTAAAGTGTAGTGATAACAGTTGTAATTTCGTATATATGTAATTTATTAAAATATAAGTTAGGGTGACCATAATACATAAATTATAAAAGAAGAACATTTTTTAAATTACGATAAAATAAATAGATTTCGTGCATACAAAAAATTTATATTTCACTTGTTTTTAAATTTTGTTTGCCATTAAGAAGTAAATGTTAACACCAATTCTAATTCTAATTCGTTAAATTCAATTATAATTAGTTAACATCAATTACAATGGTAATCCCTTCCATATTTGCATCTGTCGCTTTGTTTTAACAAAATTATCATTCTATTATTGAGTTCTTATTCCATCTACTCTGCTTTTCAACAACAAGAGGTAGATAAAGACGTACATTGATATCTTCTATATATAGCATCATAGTTACCAAATTCAAATTTGAATTCGATTCGGATTCGAATTCGATACGATAAAAATTTGAATGGAAAATTTTCAATTCGAAAAAAATTCGATAGTGTGACATTTTTTAAATAATATATTTTTAAGATATTTTTAGCTATCTTCTTTCTAATTTATTTTGAATTTTATATAATTTATAACTGTTTATAACAAAAAAAATTAATCCACTCAAAAAGAATTTACACTCACCGTTTCCCTCCAAACTATATACTATTTTCAAAAACCTATATTCTTTCTTTGATTTCAAAATTTTATTAATATAAAATCCTTGTTTATTTAGAAAATTAATATTCAAATTTATTTGATAGAAAAATCAATCTCGTCTTTGAAAAAGAAATTTTCTAATTTAAATACTTCCATTTCCTTCTCTATGAGTAGGAAAAATCATAGCTTTCTGTGCATGTCCTTCCAAACCATATACTCTTTTCAAAAACCTATATTCTTTCTTTGATTTCAAAGATTCATTAATGTAAAATCCTTCTCTATTTAGAAAATTAATATTCAAATTTATTTTATAAAAAAATCAACCGCTTATTTTTGAAAAAAGAAATTTTGTAATTTAAATATTTCCATTTCCTTCTCTGTGAGTGGTCAAAATCTAACCAGAAAATAAGATTTAATAACATAAATGCTCATAACTTTACAACTTACTTTTGAGATTGAGAATTTTGATCATAACTGTTATTACTCATTTAACTTATAAAATCTAAGTAATGCATAAGTCTCATAATTTTTATGTTTTTTGCTGGGTGCATGCGATAAAGCAGCATTTTTTTATGTTTTTCGCTGGGTGCATGCTATACCACAGCAATTTCTATTTTCCTATGTGTGCATGCCATACAACAACAATCTATTTGTGTTTAGTGAATGAACAATCTATTGGTTGAATTTTTTCCTTCTTTGCTACTTGACGTACGCAACAATTTTTGTTTTTCTCTATTGCATGCCATACTACAAAAATTTTTGTTTTAATTTACAACATGCCATCTCCAGTATGCCATACCCCAGCAATCTATTTGTTCTTTAATTAATAAATCATCTGCAACCATTAACTATGCCAAGAAATGAACCATACATGCACCCAAATAGTTAAGCACCTACACTACGAACCGGATCGAATTTTATCGAACTATTCGGTATTCGAATCGTACAGGCGAATTTTCATATTTTTAACTGTGATTCGGCCGTATTTGGTAACTATGCATAGCATAAATACAAAAGGAAACTAGCTCTTTAGCCAAAGCTCTCTCTGCTCTATCCCACAGATTTTGTTATTCTATAGCTATTGATTGAGCAATTGGCTATTGAATTTTGTTGAGAAATTTAACCTGTTCAAGGAAGGATGGCTAGATGGTTCTATGGAAGAACTTATGTTTACATGAATCTTGCTGAAAAAATTGGTCATAAGAATGTGTGAGCATGATAATGCTTCCATGTAATTACTCGACACAAGGAGTAGTGCATGCTTTGGAATGGTTATGTCATGCCCCCAATCTTCTTTTCTTAATCGGGCGGGTGCGGCACCACCGTGCACGCCCTTTTTCCCAAGATTCGTGCACATGGACTACGCCTTCCACATAACCACACTTAGTTTATTTTTATTAACCAAGTAAAAGCTTTAATCTTTACACCTCACACACATTAATTAACCGATATGCAATTAAACCGAAAACATCACAATTGCACACAAGTGTAAAGGGAGGGGCAACTCCCGGTAAAGTCTGCCCACAATATATTATATCAGATTCTTCAATAATACAATGCAAGTG
This sequence comes from Pinus taeda, assembly GCA_000404065.3. Lineage (NCBI taxonomy): Eukaryota > Viridiplantae > Streptophyta > Pinopsida > Pinales > Pinaceae > Pinus > Pinus taeda. The sequence goes on along the minus strand of APFE030772898.1, from coordinate 5,931 downwards.
TGCCTGGCGTAAACCCAAGGCCAACACTTAGAATTATTTTACAACAAGGCAAGACAGCCTTTTACATACACCATTATGCACCTTTGCCCAAGAGCGGGTCCTCACACGCTCATACAATCCTGCATCATACCGTGTAAAAAACCTTCCTCAACTGAGCCACCCTTTACATAACCCAACCATAAGATATGCCAAAACTTTTCATTCCTTATGCGCATGAGGAATGCGCATTTCGCACTTCTCTCTTGTCCTTATGCGAAGGAAGACTTGAGCGAAGATTGATGGAGCAAATGAGCTTCATGCTCCCTAATTTATACGTTTTCCTCCATATGTTTAAGGGGGGTGCACCACTCATGGCCGACCCCACAATATTATATGTAAGCCCACATATTGTATTAAATTAAATTATATTTTATTTAATTATCCACACATATTTATATGTGCGTCCAAGCCACCATATAATATGTTTTATTTTAATAACCACACATATTTATATATGTGTACAAGCCTCCATATTTATACGTATGTTATCATGAGTTTATGGAAGGGCATCTAGCCTTAAGGCCGACCCCTATAATTCGCCATATCTGCCCATACACAAGTATTAACACGTCGGCCCCGCTTATAAACCATCGCATCTAAACATAGGTCCAACGCTTAGCTTATTAAGTGCTTTTTTCATCGTCGCACATGTATTTGTCGCATAGTTGTCGCACCACGTTGCATAGCTGCGGCCTTCATGTGAAGGGGCGCCCGCCCGGGTCACCCTTCCTCCGCACTTGTCGTCCGCTGCTCGAACCGTGCCGCCCATGTTGTATCACGCCTTCATCGAACCATACCCGCGTTCACCACATAACTGCCATCGCATATGTCTGTCGCCCGGTTGTCCACCCATCGGGTGCGAGTCACCCACAGGTTCCACGCCCATAGTGCGCGAGTTGCCCTCGGGTCGCCCTTCCACTTAACGCGTCGGCTCGTCGGTTTGTCGCGCCCGAACCTAAACCGCCATGTCTGTTCACCGGGTCGGGTGGCCGCACCCACATATCAACTTGCCGCAGCTCATCCGCAGCTCATCGGGTGTCTACGCCCAACCTCAACTCGCCATATTTGTTCGTCGGGTCACCGTGCACGGGTTGCCCCCCCGGCGCCCGTCCAAACTTGCTGCCGATATAACATTTTCTCGTGCTCGTAACCTCTTCGTGTGACCGCGCTCAGTGTTTGCCCATCGTGCACGGGTCGCCCGCCCGTCGTGCGGGGCACCCGCCCACTATCGTGCATGCCTGCCTGGGTCGCGCCCACCACTCAACCTTCGTGTGGAGGAGTGTTTGCTCGTCGTGCGAGGTGCCCGCCCATCGTGCGGGGCACCCGCCCACCGTCGTGCACGCGCCCAATTTGACAGGGCGTTACATTCTCCTCCACCCGAATACGTTGTCGTCCCGATAACACACCATCCTGGTAGCTCCCTACCAAGATCATCATCATTGTGACCCCGTCACCTCAAAGTGTCTCATCGATCCTCCACATCAATTCACTCTTCCAAGCCATGTCATATTGCATGTACTTTGGAAATATGCATCCCATACTACATCAAAGTCTCCTGACCTCAGCTCCTCAATGCATCAGCTCTCTAAGTCCACCATGTATGAAGTCCCTAAAGTCACGACAATCTCATGTCATCATGAGTTCCATAAACCATCCCCAACTAACATCTTAGCAAGCATACAAGTCTCGGCCAAAAGGTCCCTGCAAGATGCCTCAGCTCTCCATGTAGTATGAATGCTCCTTGGTTGCCCACAACTCCATCCAAGTAATCAACTCTCGATGTACCTCATTCAGGTCCATGAAGCCCTCTTCATCATCTGCAATGTGCCATCCTCAAGTCTCCAACCTGATGTCCATGACTATGCCGCCCATGTAGTCCAAGCAAGTACATCACAACATCAGCCATCCTCATCCAAGCTGCAATCTTCGGTTTAGTGAACTCGGTCACTCAACCATATCATCATCGTGTCATATCATCATGTCATGAGTCTTCTTCATCATAGTCCCTCCACCAAAGTGTCCATCAAGACTATCTCTTGGTCTCGGACATGAGAAGTCCACCCAAAACAATATCAAGTGTGTGCCCTCTTCAACTGTCCATGAGCCATGCCGGGCACTTAGCCATGTGGCTAAAGCATGGCCCAATCATCCACATCAATCATCAGGTTCCACCCTTGTCATGGGCCCTTGCACCTTTCATCACAAGGTCACAAGTGGCCCCAACAAGTCCCGCAACAGTTGATAATCCTTGCTTCTCCATACAAGGTTCCATCATACACATCCATGATAAGATGTCCTCTAGCATAGGCAAACTGATTTTGCCTCTCTCAGCATATGGTCCATCTACCAAATGTTCAAATGAAACACAAGTACCAATACTTACTTCGTCATCACTGTCATGAGGTTCCCCCATATGAGTGTCCTCATCCAAGTCTTCATCCATCCATGTTGACAAGCTGCACGATCCTGGTCCAACTTGATCAGCTTCAAGTTCATCCTCCATCATGTCCTCATCATCATGGTGTTCTTCCATACGAGTGTCCTCATCTGTCCATGCCCACAAACTGTGCGATCCTAGTCCAACTTGATCATCCTCAAGTTCGACTTTCATCATGAACAAGTCTGCAGCATCTTCTTCTATCATGACTTCCTTTTCATGGTTTGCACAATCTGCAACTGCTTCTTGCTCCATTGTCCAACCAAGTTGAAGAAGCTCTTTAACATATTTTTCCAAGGCTGCAAGCTCTTCACGAATCCGGGGATGCTCTTTCATCAACCGCTTAAACCTGCATAGGGTAAGCAAGAGCTTCCCTCCAACTTCTTCTAAACTTGACATGCCTTGTTCTTCGTTGTCACGAGCAACCCTACTCACCAGCTCTAGACTGAGCTCTGATATGCTTCAACACCTGAACCTTGTTCAAGTCTTCACGAGCAACCCTGCTCTGATACCACCTGTCACGCCCCCAATCTTTTTTTCTTAATCGGGCGGTTGTGGCACCACCGTGCACGCCCTTTTTCCCAAGATTCGTGCACATGGACTACACCTTCCACATAACCACACTTAGTTTATTTTTATTAACCAAGTAAAAGCTTTAATCTTTACACTTCACACACATTAATTAACCGATATGAAATTAAACCGAAAACATCACAATTGCACACAAGTGTAAAGGGAGGGGCAACTGCCGGTAAAGTCTACCCACAATATATTATATCAGATTCTTCAATAATACAATACAAGTGTGCCTGGCGTAAACCCAAGGCCAACACTTAGAATTATTTTACAACAAGGCAAGACAGCCTTTTACATACACCATTATGCACCTTTGCCCAAGAGCGGGTCCTCACACGCTCATACAATCCTGCATCATACCGTGTATAAAACCTTCCTCAACCGAGCCACCCTTTACATAACCCAACCGTAAGATATGCCAAAACTTTTCATTCCTTATGCGCATGAGGAATGCGCATTTCGCACTTCTCTCTTGTCCTTATGTGAAGGAAGACTTGAGCGAAGATTGATGGAGCAAATGAGCTTCATGCTCCCTAATTTATACGTTTTCCTCCATATGTTTAAGGGGGGTGCACCACTCATGGCCGACCCCACCATATTATATGTAAGCCCACGTATTGTATTAAATTAAATTATATTTTATTTAATTAGCCACACATATTTATATGTGTGTCCAAGCCACCATATAATATGTTTTATTTTAATAACCACACATATTTATATATGTGTACAAACCTCCATATTTATACGTATGTTATCATGGGTTTATGGAAGGGCATCTAGCCTTAAGGCTGACCCCTATAATTTGCCATATCCACCCATACACAAGTATTAACACGTCGGCCCCGCTTATAAACCGTCGCATCTAAACATAGGTTCAACGCTTAGCTTATTAAGCGCTTTTTCCATCGTCGCACATGTATTTGCCGCATAGTTGTCGCACCACGTTGAATAGCTGCGGCCTTCATGTGAAGGGGCGCCCGCCCGGGTCACCCTTCCTCCGCACTTGCCGTCCGCTGCTCGAACCGTGCCGCCCATGTTGTATCACGCCTTCATCGAACCATACCCGCGTTCACCACATAACTGCCATCGCATATGTCTGTCACCCAGTCGTCCACCCATCAGGCGCGAGTCACCCAAGGGTTGCCCACCCATCGTGCGCGAGTTGCCCTCGGGTCGCCGTTCCACTTAATGCGTCGGCTCGTCGGTTTGTCACGCCCGAACCTAAACCGCCATGTCTGTTCACCGGGTCGGGTGGCCGCACCCGCATATCAACTTGCCGCAGCTCGTCCGCAGCTCATCGGGTGTCTGCGCCCAACCTCAACTCGCCATATTTGTTCGCCAGGTCACCATGCACGAGTCGCCCAAGGGTCGCCCGCTCGGGTCATCCGCCCGTCGTGCACGGGTCGCCCCCCCGGCGCCCGTCCAAACTTGCTGCCGATATAACATTTTCTCGTGCTCGTAACCTCTTCATGTGACCGCGCCCGCTGTTTACCCATCGTGCACGGGTCGCCCGCCTGTCATGAGGGGCGCCCGCCCACTGTCGTGCACGCCTTCCTGGGTCACGCCCACCGCTCAACCGTCGTGTGGAGGAGCGTTTGCTCGTCGTGCGAGGCGCCCGCCCATCGTGCGGGGCGCTCGCCCACCGTCGTGCACGCGCCCGATTTGCCAGGGTGTTACATTCTCCTCCACCCGAAAACGTTGTCATCCCGACAACACACCATCCTGGTAGCTCCCTACCAAGATCATCATCATCGTGACCCCGTCACCTCAAATTGTCTCATCGATCCTCCACATCAAGTCACTCTTCCAAGCCATGTCATATTGCATGTACTTTGGAAATATGCATCCCATACTGCATCAAAGTCTCCTGACCTCAGCTCCTCAATGCATCAGCTCTCTAAGTCCACCATGTATGAAGTCCCTAAAGTCACGACAATCTCATGTCATCATGAGTTCCATAAACCATCCCCAACTAACATCTTAGCAAGCATACAAGTCTCGACCAAAAGGTCCCTGCAAGATGCCTCAGCTCTCCATGTAGTAGGAATGCTCCATGGATGCCCACAACTCCATCCAAGTAATCAACTCTCGATGTACCTCATTCAGGTCCATGAAGCCCTCTTCATCATCTGCAATGTGCCATCCTCAAGTCTCCAACCTGATGTCCATGACTATGCCGCCCATGTAGTCCAAGCAAGTACATCACAACATCAGCCATCCTCATCCAAGCTGCAATCTTCAGTTTAGTGAACTCGGTCACTCAACCATATCATCATCGTGTCATATCATCATGTCATGAGTCTTCTTCATCATAGTCCCTCCACCAAAGTGTCCATCAAGACTATCTCTTGGTCTCGGACATGAGAAGTCCACCCAAAACATCATCAAGTGTGTGCCCTCTTCAATTGTCCATGAGCCATGCCGGGCACTTAGCCATGTGGCTAAAGCATGGCCCAATCATCCACATCGATCATCAGGTTCCACCCTTGTCACGGGCCCTTGCACCATTCATCACAAGGTCACAAGTGGCCCCAACAAGTCCCGCAATGGTTGATAATCCTTGCTTCTCCATACAAGGTTCCATCATACACATCCATGATAAGATGTCCTCTAGCATAGGCAAACTGATTTTTCCTCTCTCAGCATATGGTCCATCTACCAAATGTTCAAATGAAACACAAGTACCAATACTTACTCCGTCATCACTGTCGTGAGGTTCCCCCATATGAGTTTCCTCATCCAAGTCTTCATCCATCCATGTTGACAAGCTGCACGATCCTGGTCCAACTTGATCAGCTTCAAGTTCATCCTCCATCATGTCCTCATCATCATGGTGTTCTTCCATACGAGTGTCCTCATCTGTCCATGCCCACAAA
>APFE030772894.1:0-20965 GCA_000404065.3 Pinus taeda | reverse complement strand
TTCCACAAACTTGCATTGGACCCAAGGTAGGCCTAAAATACTTGTTTTCCTTTGTTTTTAATTTCATATTTAGAGAAATATAGTTTTTGATTGGCTTGCTTGTCACTAGATATCTTTAGATACTAGGAAGGTCGATCTTGTTCGCAACCTCGACACATTCCGCGTGACAAATCCCTTTAGTTGGAATGATCTGGTTAGCATGATGTTGATTGTATGAGATATGTTGGTAGACATGGAATAAGGAATGAACATTATAAAGAGGAATCTAAAGGTAACACATGATAGGAAGAATACCTATGCATATTTGAACAGGTTATTCAAAAAGTTCCAGGTTGGGGAACAGGTGTACTTGCACATCAAACTGAAGAGGAGCTCCTTGCAGATTGGATCATGTGCCAAGATGGAACCACTAATTTGTGGACCCTTTAGTATGATTGAGAGGATTGGGCCAATAGCCTATCGACTTTCATTGCCTCCGATAGTGAAAGTCCATGATGTATTCTATGTATCTTTGCTTAAGAAGTATGTTAAGGATGTTGATCATGTGATTGACTAATCTATATTACAGGCGGAACCAGATGGAGAATTCCAGTCGAAGCCTTAGTGTATATTCTAGAAAAGGGTGTTTATTCTCTAGAATCAAGCAATCGAGAAAGTTAAGGTGTAATGGAAGCACTTTGGGCTCGATGAAGCTTCATGGGAGATGGTGGACTAGATGCAGGCTATGTATCCTTCCTTGTTTGTCACTTGAGGCAAAGAAGTTTTATCTTGGTTTTTTGGTATATCTTTGGTATATGTTTTGATGATGTTGGTTTATGTACATATATATATGGATGTACATACCGCCACGAGCTATTTTATAAATCTCCACTATGCGGTATGTTGTCATGATGTCATGTTATTATGTTTTTATGGTGGGTTGCTTTTAGCAGGGTGATTATTGTTAATACTGCATTGAGCTAAGTTATAAAGCTCCATCAGCACTATATATTCTTCTTACAATAGTTTTGTGGTGATAGGTGTTGTTGAACACAGAGGATGGTGTTCCCCCAAGGGGGAGGGTTTTGTAATAACGCTGGTGAAAATTCCATTTAATAAAATTAAATATAGGAAAAATAATAACCACAGACGATGGGAAACATATTCCAAGTTGAATGTTTTGAAGAATTCCTAGTGATGGGGATCACTTGTGATTGTTTATGGCTAAGGAAATTCACAATGGAAATGATTGAGGCTTTGGAAAAGTAAAATGGCATTTTTGGCACAATTATTTATGAAAATAGTAGAAATTAGGAGAAAATGGAGGTGAAAGGTCACAGGTTGCATGTGAGGAGGAAAATGAAGGAAAATAGTGGAAAATGAAGAAAATAGAGGCCTCATTCATAAAAAGGCTTCTAAGGATCAGTTGGTAACCTTTTGTCGGTTCAATTTTGGAGCTTTCTCATTATTATCTCTCTCTCTCACACTCTTGTAGACTTCAATTTTTCTTGGATCACTCTTGGTGGGTGTGGCATACTTAGATTGTTGGAGAAAGAGGGAAAAGGAAGAGTAGGAAATTGTAAGAAGGCATCGGGATCAAAACCTACATTAGATTTTCTTGTAGGTAATAAGTTTGACATATGTTTCCTTTACTAGTTTTGGCATGCATGACACATGTATGTGGTTTCTTGGTTGTGATCTGTCATTGGCGTGGAGGATTTCTTAGATTGATAGTGGATTTCCTAGCGTTGACATTTCTTGGATAGCCATGGTCATTGTGGGTTTACTTTCATTTTTCTTTTTTGTTATTTCTCATGTTTCCTTAGCTTGGGTTGAGTTACTAGTTCTTGGAGCCTTGGTTGGACAAACACTCTGGAGCCCTGTAACAAATTGGGTTAAGTTACTAGTCCTATAGCCTTGGTTGGAAAAACATTCTAGAGCCCTTTGTGGGTTGAGTTACTAGTCCTGGAGCCTTGGTTGGACAAACACTTTGGAGCTTGGTGACAACTTTGGTTGAGTTACTAGTCCTAGAGCCCTGGTTGGAAGAAAAATGCTTTGGAGCCCTAAATGGTTGGGATAGCAACTGATCCAATGATGGTTTTGTGATGTCTGACCATGATGTGGAATCAGTGTTTAATGGGTTGAGGTGGATGGAATTTTGAATCCCTAGATGGTTTTTGATTTGATGTGTCGTATGAGATCCTAGATTCATGCTTGGAATATGGTATGGGGGTGAATGGCTAAAGAGAGATTTGGCTCAACCATTCTATGATCGGGTGGAATGTGGAAGTCCCATCCCAAGTTTGCATTTTGCATCATTAATGAAAGGTTATTTTTCCTGGTATTTCTATGAGCATTATGGTGGATTATATGTGGTGTATATGGTTGTGGTTTCATGAGTATTTCTATTCCTATTATGATGGTTATGTATATGTTTTATGACAACAATGATGTGTGGCTCTCATCATGTTTTTACTTGTAATTAAAAGATCAATGTATCTATGACCTAATGGATGGAATGGAAGTTGATGTGTTAAGGTATCAATGGTTCTCAGTGATTCTCAGTTAAGTATGAGAACATTATGCTCGTAACTGTTAATTACACCTATATATTACACATTTGCAATATGTTTGATGAAATTCCTATCATGGCTAGTAGGTGTTCGGTCAAGGTCCTAAACAAGTATTTTCTTTAGTACTATCATTTCCATTTTATTTTACTGATATGGAGATATGGTTTAATTCTGAGCAATGACTTGGGCTCTGGGCCTGAAAAATTGGCCCAAATCCCGAAGTCACTGGCATAGCACTGGCAGTTTTGGTCTCTAGTCACTAGGAGGAAAGCTTGTGAGAGTGACTTTGGGATTCTGGTCGCCCTCATGCCTATGGAATGGAAGCGATTGAGGCTTAAGTTGTCCAAAAGTTTAGTGTGAACCAAAGGTAAGTTGTTTAAAGTATTGGATTAGTTCTTGAGGATCTTGTAGCTGACGATTAATGTCTGTATGGTGTGTTTCAGTCGGTTCCACTTAATGTGACTTAGGAGGTTGAATCATATCATAGTGGACTCTCATCACATGTTCACCCCAGCTGGCCGGTTGCTTGGGTCGATGTAGGAGGAGGGTGTTAAGTCATCGATGATCAGACTCTAGCTAGAATGATGGTTATATGGTTATATGCTTATGTGTTATATTTACGCCGTAAGGCGTTCCCTCTGAAATCAATTGCCCTCTTGTCTTACCTGTCTTACGATGATCCATCCAATCTGATGTTAGACGATTAAACCATTTGACACCATTATTCAATAGTTATAACTAAAAAAAATAACAGTTGCAACGAACCCTCAAAACTTAATATATGTCGCTGGTTATTCCAAGGGTTAGCGAAGTGGAGGGGCTTGGGGTTGAACCATAGTTGCCCTCTATTTCGCTCCTCCCTTCAACATTGCGAACTAGGTTCTCTTATTTTACTGAGCCACCGGAGTATTTTTTGCGTGGTGTTTCAGAGCAATGAACATGAAATGAATGAGAAAGAACAGGAATCCTTGTATCAGTCAATGGATGAGTGGGAGGAAAGTTCTGATAATTTCTATGCTGATTCTGACTTTAGTTACACTGTGAGGGGCACTGTAAAAAACTGGGACCTCAAGAGACAAAAATGGTTGCAGGCCCGTCCTCATATAAAGAACTATACAGAAGGAGGGAGGCCTCGTATCTTGGTATTGACAGGCTCACAACCTTATCCCTACAAGAACCCAATTGGGGATCATCTGCTTCTGAGGTGCTTCAAGAACAAGCAAGATTACTGCAGAATCCATAGCTTGGACATGTTTTACAACACAATCCTCCTTAATCAAAAAATGTTCACTTTATGGGCCAAAATTCCTTTGATTAGGGCAGCCATGGTGGCTCACCCTAAAGCTGAGTGGATATGGTGGATGGACTCAGATGCTGTGAGGACAGACATGGAATTTGTGCACCCATTGGTCAAGTACAAGGACTACAATTTAATAGTCCATGGATGGGAGAAAAATGTTTATAATAAAAGGATCTAGTTGGGAATTAATTCAGGGGTTTTTCTTATGTGAAACTATGAATGGTCCATGGATTTCATGGAGAGGTGGGATATGATGGGCACTCAGAGTCCTCTGTATGAGTCCTTTGCTAAGATTTTAACTAATGTGCTGCTTGACAGAGCTCTAACTGAATCTAATGGCCAGTCTGCACTTATTTATATTATGATCAAAGAGAAGAAGAAATGGATTAGCATGATTTATATTGAGAATGGCTATTTTTTTCAATATTATTGGTTGGACATTGTTGGGAATTTTGAGAATGTAAGTAAGATATATGATGCCATGCATGCCAAACATCCAGAGCTGAGGCGCAGATATGCTGAGAAAAGTGGCAGTCTGTATGCAGAGAAGAGAGAGCATTATTTGAAGGAAATTTGGGCTGGGCTTTTAGAGAGGAGGCCATTTGTGACTCACTTCACTGGGTGTTAGCCTTACAGTGGGAACCATAACCCATATACAACGCAGAATATTGTTGGAATGGTATGGAGAGATCTAGATTTTGCAGTTGATAAGGTGCTCAGGATTTATGGATTTCGGAGGCCTCAACATCAATCTGTAGCTGTTATTCCGATTCAATTCGATTAATAGATTTATAGTCCAATTCATTTCGATTCATAAAATTCCTCTTTATGTAAACTATGGCTTCTATTCATTTTAGATTAGATTTTAGCTACTTTTTAGCATAAATAACTCCATAAAGATACTAGAGAGAGGCCCATTTTATTATGGATAGAATGCGTATTTAATCGCCTTGTAAAACCAAATCCTCATTAATCAGAAAGTGTTCACATTCTGGGCCAAAATTCCTTTGATTAGGGCATCCATGGTGGCTCACCCTGAAGCTGAGTGGATATGGTGGATGGACTTTGATGCTGCGATCACAGACATGGAATTTGAGCACCCATTGGACAAGTACAAGGACTACAATTTAATAGTCCATGGATGGGAGAATTTTTTTTATAAGAAAATGCGCTGGTTGGATATCAATGCAGGGGTTTTTCTTATGCGAAACTGTGAATGGTCCATGGATTTCATGGAGAGGTGGGCTGTGATGGGGCCTCAGAGTCCTCTGTATGAGTCCTTTGCTAAGATTTTAACTGATGTGCTGCCTGACAGAGCTCTAACTAAATCTGATGACCAGTCTGCAATTATTTATCTTATGATCAAAGAGAAGAAGAAATGGACCAGCCTTATTTATATTGAGAATGACTATTTTTTTTCAGTTTTATTGGTTGGACATTGTTGGGAATTTTGAGAATGTAAGATATATGATGCCATGGATGACAAACATCTAGAGTTGAGGCGTAGATATGCTGAGAAAAGTGCCAAACTGTATGCAGAGAAGCGATAGCGTTATTTGAAGGAAATTTGGGCTGGGCTTTTAGAGAGGAGGCCATTTGTGACTCACTTCACTCGGTGTCAGCCCTACAGTGGGAACCATAACCCCATATACAAGGCAGAAGATTGTTGGAATGGTATGGAGAGATCTCCAGATTTTGCAGTTGATAAGGTGCTCAGGATTTATGGATTTCGAAGGCCTCAACATCAATCTGTAGCTATTAGTTTGATTCAATTCGATTAATAGATTTATAGTCCAATTCATTTCGATTCATAAAATTCCTCTTTGTAGTAGTAAACTATGGCATCTATTCATTTTAGATTAGATTTTAGCTACTTTTTAGCATAAATAACTCCATAAAGATACTATAGAGACGCCCATTTTATTATGGATAGAATGAGTATTTAATCGCCTTGTAAAACCAAATCCTCATTAATCAGAAAATGTTCATGTTCTGGGCCAAAATTACTTTGATTAGGGTAGCCATGGTGGCTCACCCTGAAGCTGAGTGGATATGGTGGATGGACTTCGATGCTGTGATCACAGACATGGAATTTGAGCACCCATTGGACAAGTACAAGGACTACAATTTAATAGTCCATGGATGGGAGAAAAATGTTTATAAGAAAAGGAGCTGGCTGGATATCAATGCAGGGTTTTTTATTATGCAAAATTGTGAATGGTCCATGGATTTCATGGAGAGGTGGGCTATGAGGGGACCTCAGAGTCCTCTGTGTGAGTCCTTTGCTAAGATTTTAACTGATGTGCTGCCTGACAGAGCTCTAACTAAATATGATGACTAGTCTGCACTTATTTATCTTATGATCAAAGAGAATAAGAAATGACCAGCATTTATCTTATGATCAAAGAGAAGAAGAAATGGACCAGCATGATTTATATTGAGAATGACTATTTTTTTTTATTTTTTTTTTTTCAGTTTTATTGGTTGGACATTGTTGGGAATTTTGAGAATGTAAGATATATGATGCCATGGATGCCAAACATACAGAGCTAAGGTGCAGATATGCTGAGAAAAGTGCTAGACTTTATGTAGATAAGCGAGAGCGTTATTTGAAGGAAATTTGGGCTGAGCTTTTAGAGAGGAGGCCATTTGTGACTCACTTCACTAGGTGTCAACCCTGCAGTGGGAACCATAACCCCATATACAAGGCAGAAGATTGTTGGAATGGTATGGAGAGATCTCTGGATTTTGCAGATGATCAGGTGCTCAGGATTTATGGATTTCGGAGGCTTCAGCATCAATCTGTAGCTGTTAGTCCAATTCAATTCGATTAATAGATTTATAGTCCAATTCATTTCAATTCATTTCAATTCCTCTCTGTAGTAGTAAACAATGGCATCTATTCATTTTAGATCAGATTTTAGCTACTATTTAGCATAAATAACTCCATAAAGATATTAGAGAGAGGCCCAGTTTATCATGGATAGAATGAGTATTTAATCGCCCTGTAAAACCAAATCCTCCTTAATCAGAAAATGTTCACGTTCTGGGCCAAAATTCCTTTGATTAGGGCAGCCATGGTGGCTCACCCTGAAGCTGAGTGGATATGGCAGATGGACTTAGATGCTGTGATCACGGACATGGAATTTGAGCACCCATTGGACAAGTACAAGGATTACAATTTAATAGTCCATGGATGGGAGCAAAATGTTTATAAGAAAAGGAGTTAGTTGGGAATCAGTGCAGGGGTTTTTCTTATGCGAAACTGTGAATGTTCCATGGATTTCATGGAGAGGTGGGCTGTGATGGGGACTCAAATTCCTCTGTATGAGTCATTTGCTAAGATTTTAAGTGAGGCCCATTTTATTAGGGATAGAATGAGTATTTAATCACCCTGTAAAACCAAATTCATTATTCACTGCAATTTATTTTCTCATATATTTCATAATACTCAGACCATCGTTTTGTAACCAACAGTAGTTGCAGATGTTGAGGGATAAACAAAGCGTGGATTATCGGGCATGTATTCTAGCTGAAAAAATTAATAGAAGTAGGAAGTCCAATTGGCCAATTTGGTTTGCCAACGATAAAGCTTCCAAAATCACATGTATTACTTTGTTTAGGTTCCAAATACCTTTCCAAGAAAATTAATAAAATATTGAGCGAGTCATTAAATTTAGGTGATTTGCAGAAGCACAAATGAAGCTACTATCAAATGGTTTAAACGAAGCAAAGAGAAGGGTACAAAGACCTCTCCAAACTATTATTAATAGTTATGGAGTTTTAAAGATTTTGTTGCTGTCTACAGAAGCTCAAAGTAATATTTATGTGAGAGATCAAATCAAGAGGAAAGTGGTGGAACTCGAACCAAATGCAACCCCAAAAAGATCAAGTCTTTAAAGAAGCAACAACCCAAAAATAATTCCATGAAACCTCCATCCAAAGGGTTAAAAGGGACCAACAAGCTCAGAAGGTTATACAATGGCATATCTACTAGTAGAGAAACATCAGATCATGGCATTAGTTCCAATAAAGGCTCAAGCACGATAGTGGCTGGGAGAAACACACAAACACACAAATATTGGATAGGAACTAAAATTTTCTCCTTGGTTTGCAGGCTTTCAAAATAGCATTTACTTCTACACCACCTTCTTCCAAATTTCAGCTGATTCAATGGAGAGTGAACTGCTTGACTCATAACAAAAAGCTAGTAATCCTAGGGGACACAGGTTGCACAGGTTAGTTAGAGCAACTCGTCCTACATGACAGGCAGTTTATTGGATTCCAACTTGCTGGATTCTAACTAATTAGAGTCATAAAACCTTAATGAAGCAGACAAGACTCCAGATGGTTCATTGAAGCAATAGTTCATGGAAGCAGACCGTTTGGATATACAACATTTGGAATAGGAATCTTGGAGGCATAAACGTGGCTGTGAATTACAAATCACCATCACATGGTTAAAAAGCCATTTTGTGATTTTGAATTCTCTCTGTTTGTGCTGCTCTTCTACATGGATGTAATAACCACATGGGATATTATTAATGGCCATTTAGAATCTGTTGGAGTAAAAACTTTTTTTTATGGTGATTTGGTTATATATTAGCCATGTAGCATTGGGTAGAAGGTAGACAATTAACAATTATCTAATATTCTTTTCTTCCCTCCTATAATACTGAAATACCAAAGCTGAAATCTAATGAGAAAACAAAAAAAATAAATATGTTACCCTTTCCAACTAAAAGCCTGGTCTAGTCCACTTACTTTTGTAAGCCACTAAAATGAATACGAATGGTACATGCATACCAATTGAGGTACCCCAGACAATCAGACCTACCCACTATTAGCTCAAATTATTTTTGATGGTTCCAACTTGTTGGTATAGTAGCATACAACATGAGTTATGTTGTCGCTGGTATAATAGCATATAGCATGAGTTATGTTTTGATTGCTATTTCAGGTGATCTTACTACAGTGGCATAACTGGATGTCCCTATTTTGGGATTATTGTGTGTATCTTAACATTGTTGTTGGGTGTGTGTTGTGAATATTCACACATACGTAACAATTCTGAGACGGTTCATAAAGCATTGCTGGCACAGAAAGCTTTACCAATTGATGCCCTGTTTTACCCCTTAATCATCTGGAGGCAGAACCATTAATCATGATTTAAAAATATGCTGACTGTTTCCATTTCTCAGTTTCAATTGCTGGCACAGAAAGCTTTACCAATTGGAAGCTAGCTTTGGAGTGCAAGTTCCCGGGTTGATGTGATAGCCTCCTTGCACAAACTTCCTTTGTGCAATGCCATCATTGCTAGCAGCTTTACTGTCATGCCTCATGGACCATCTTTAGCTTTTGATTGTGACCTATGTGATGTTATAGGGTATGCTTCCAAAATGGCATATCCCTTTGTTGAAATTCAATTCCTATTGGATAGGAACTAAAATGTTCTCCCTAGTTTGCAGGCTTTCAAAATAGCATTTACTTCTACACCACCTTCTTCCAAATTTCAGTGAATTCAATGGAGAGTGAACTGCTTGACTCATAACAAACAACCAGTAATCTTGGGGGACACAGGTTGCACAGGTCAGTTAGAGCAACCCGTCCTGCATGACAGGCAGTTTATTGGATTCCCACTAAAACAATTACTTTCTAAAATTTACATAGCTGTTTGAAGTAGGCCTACAATTAAGACCCATTGAAAGTAATTACCATTCAGAATTTCTTCCACGGGCTGTAGAGGGATTGCTAACTAATTAGAGTCATAAAACTTTAATGAAGCAGACAAGACTCCAGATGGTTCATTGAAGCAATAGTTCATTGAAGCAGATCGTCAGGATATACAACATTTGGAATAGGAATATTGGAGGCATAAACGTGGTTGTGAATTACAAATCACCTTCAGATGGTTAGAAAGCAATTTTGTGATTTTGAATTCTCTGTTTTTGCTGCTCTTTTACATGGATGTAATAACCACGTGGGATATTATTAATGGCCATTCAGAATCTGTAGGAGTAAAAACTTTTTTATGGTGATTTGGTTGTATATTAGCCATGTAGCATTGGGTAGAATATAGACAATTAACAATTATCTAATATTCTTTTCTTCCCTCCTATAATACTGAAATACCAAAGCTGAAATCTAAAGAGAAAACAAAAAGGCAAATACCTTACCCTTTCCTACTGAAAGCCTGGTCTAGTCCACTTACTTTTGTAAGCCACTAAACTGTATACGAATGGTACATGCATACCAATTGAGGTACCCCAAACAATCAAACCTGCCCACTTTTAGCTCAAATTATTTTTGATGATTCCAACTTGTTGGTATAGTAGCATACAATATGAGTTATGTTGTTGTCGGTATAATAACATACATGATGAGTTATGTTTTGGTTGCTATTTCAGGTGATCTTACTGCGGTGGCATAACTGGATGTCCCTATTTTGGGATTATTGTGTGTATCTTAACATTGTTGTTGGGTGTGTGTTGTGAATATTCACACATACGTAACCATTTTGAGACGGTTCATATAGCATTGTTGGCACAGAAAGCTTTACCAATTGATGCCCACTTTTACCCCTTAATCATCTGGAGGCAGAATCATTAATCATGATTTAAAAAGATGCTGGCTGTTTCCATTTCTCAGTTTCAATTGCTGGCACATAAAGCTTTACCAATTGGAAGTTGGCTTTGGAGTGCAAGTTCTTGGGTTGATGTGATAGCCTCCTTGCACAAAATTCCTTTGTGCAGTGCCATCATTGCTGGCGGCTTTAATGTCATGCCTCATGGACCATCTTCAGCTTTTGATTGTGACCCATGTGATGTTATAGGGTATGTTTCCAAAATGGCATATCCCTTTGTTGAAATTCCATTCCATATTAGTATTCTTCTGTCTTATCTTTAACTTTAATCTTGTGACATCTAATTTATTGCTTTTTGGCAGTCATGGTTATTTGTAGTTCCATGGTCATAACACATGATTTTTGGTGTTTTTATGCATTTTCTTAGTGAAGGTGGATTTTACCATGGTCACTGTTGACCGAATTGTAATGATAAGTTGATCTCCATAAACAAGTGTTTTACCTAAAACCGAATACAGCAACAGATTTTACTCCAAAGAGTAAAGTTTTCAAGTCTTTGACCTTGACTTCATGATGCTTCCACTGTCCGTGGACACTGTCATGCTTGAACATATAATTATGAAAAATAACAGAGGCACAGAAATTACTGCAGACAATTTTTCGTTGGATAGGGATAGGAACCAGTTGAGCAAAGCTGAGAAGCAGGAGATGAGCCATAGCAGAGGGAAGGAAGAGGCCATACAATAGCATTTTGTATAGTTGTACAGATCTGTACAGCAATATGGTGTACTACAACAGACCATATAGTAGGCTATACAGTTTTCCCTGTAGGTTGTTTCTTCTCGGTTTTGTGCAAATCTGTTTCTGAGGTGAGTTTGATTAATTGTGGAGCTGCTAGATTGGTAGGTAGATTGTGGAGGTTTTATTGTAGGCTTTGAATAAGGAATTAGAAGTTGATTCTGAAAGTGAAATTACCTTTGTATGCGAAAACTGTTTTATGCTTCCTATTTACTTTCCCAACTATTGTAGATATTGTATGATTGTTGCTATGGTCCGAAATTAATTTCTACATTAATTAAATTCAATAGTACGATTGTTGCTATGGACCAAAATTAATTTCTACATTAATTAAATTCAATAATTGATTTGTTTGATTGAGATCATAAGGGAAAGAATCACTTAGGGCTGGAATTTTCTACAATTGGAACAATGCACAACGGATTCATTATTGAACAATTAGAAGCTAAAATGTCAGAAATTTCACAATGGATTCATGATTGAAACCATTATTGAACCATTAGAAGCTAAAATGTCAGAAATTTCACAATGGATTCTCCACTCCATTAACCATCACCTCCATCTGCACGTCCTTTGGTTCCTTCGAGGCTATCTGTGCTCCCAACTGTTACTCTCCCCTCAATTTTCTCATGAAGTCAAAACCATTCTTTTTTCTTTTTAATAATTTGTAATCATCAGGCTTGAAATGAAAGCCTAAACTTTGGCAATTTCTTTTACCCTTATAGTATGCAATCCTTCTTATGCTGCTCTCATTGCCTTTTGGATTTCATTTTTATCAAAGAAAGCCAAAGTGTTCTTTTCATATTATCTTGAAAATGGAGACATCCATATTCTCTTCCAGTTAAAGAAGATAACTGAACAAACTATACTTCAACCTTTAAATAGGAATAATTCATACCAACAAGTGCCATTATCTGGGTGAATGAGTCCCAATGCATGTTCTTCTAATGTGCAACTAATGTAACTGAGCAATACAAGAAGCAGTTCTCAGAAGATTTCCTCCCACACAGACCTTGTTCAGAAATGGTAGATCTAAGATGTCAAACACGCAAATATTGGATAGGAACTAAAATTTGCTCCCTGGTTTGCAGGCTTTCAAAATAGCATTTACTTCTACACCACCTTCTTCCAAATTTCAGCTAATTCAATGGAGAGTGAACTGCTTGACTCATAACAAAAAGCTAGTAATCCTAGGGGACATAGGTTGCACAGGTCAGTTAGAGCAACCCATCCTGCATGACAAGTAGTTTATTAGATTGCCACTAAAACAATTAATTTCTAAAATTTACTTAGCTGTTTGAAGTAGGCCTACAATTAAGACCCATCGAAAGTGATTACCATTCATAATTTCTTCCACGGGATGTAGAGGGATTGCTAACTAATTAGAGTCATAAAACCTTAATGAAGCAGACAAGACTCCAGATGGTTCATTGAAGCAATAGTTCATGGAAGCAGACTGTTAGGATATACAACATTTGGAATAGGAATCTTGGAGGCATAAACGTGGTTGTGAATTACAAATCACCATCACATGGTTAAAAAGCCATTTTGTGATTTTAAATTCTCTCTGTTTGTGCTGCTCTTCTACATGGATGTGATAACCACATGGGATATTATTAATGGCCATTCGTAATCTGTCGGAGTAAATTTTTTTTAATGGTGATTTGGTTGTATATTAGCCATGTAGCATTGGGTAGAAGGTAGACAATTAACCGTTATTTAATATTCTTTTCTTCCCTCCTATAATACTGAAATACCAAAGTTGAAATCTAAAGAGAAAACAAAAAAGCAAATACCTTACCCTTTCCAACTGAAAGCCTGGTCTAGTCCACTTACTTTTGTAAGCCACTAAACTGAATACGAATGGTACATGCATACCAATTGAGGTACCCCAAACAATTAGACCTGCTCACTTTTAGCTCAAATTATTTTTGATGATTCCAACTTGCTGGTATAGTAGCATACAACATGAGTTATGTTGTTGCTGGTATAATAGCATACAACATGAGTTATGTTTTGATTGCTAGCTAAATGACACAGTGAATTGCTACATGCAATTAGTAGGGATTGTGCAATCTTTTGTGCAGATTTAGACTTATTAACAGATCAAGAAGGTAACTAGTCTAAGAATATGATTACATTCATAATGATCGAAAGTACAATGTATCAAGGAGTAAGTGCTTGGTTAAAATAAATAACTAAAATAAATACATATAAACATCTTGAACACCATCAAAAGTTAAATGACCTAATTTTGAGAGAGAAAGCTAGTCCAAAAAAAATAAAAATCATATAGAGAAGTTAAATACTCGAACACGACCAGTTATTAAAGGCCTAAGAATGGAAATTAGGACATGCTTGAAATGAAAACCAGTATCCATCAATACTTCCAACTCTTTATGGGTGCTGCTAAAATGCATGTTGTCAAATAAGATGGCCACTTTTCGAGATATTTGGTCATCTACATAAAACTAAAACTGAGATTCCTTTTGTATAAAGATAAGATTGATGACTTAAGGATCCATACCTTCATGTATAAAGTAGGGTGCATCATGGCTGCTCCTGTCATTCTGGGACTTAGAGCCCGAATGCTTACAAAGAATCATTGTAACTAACTCCGCATAAATGAAGGGTTGCACCATAATAGAAGATCCAAACTCCATGATAACCTCCAGTCAAAAGAAGAACTATAAATCCACTGTACCATACCAGTTATACCAAAGACATCCATATTCTCTTCTAGTTAAAGAAGATAGCTGAACAAACTGTACTTCAACCTTTAAATAGGAATAAGTCATACCAACAAGTGCCGCTATCTGGGTGAATGAGTCCCAATGCATGTGTTTCTGATATGGCAGCATACACTATAGAATAGGGTAACACCTAAAGCTCTGGGACTGATTTCTCTTTGTACTACCCTTTAAAACAATCAGATATTGTCTCCTGCCCATTTTCTGTTTCTGTTTCTCAGTTTCAATTCCTTCAACTAAGCTTCTATACATCTGCAAAGTGTAAAATGTATATGGTTTATAACATATCATCTGTGAACAAAAGATTTATCAGGCCAGAAACTGGTTTTGGTGTGCAAGTCCCTAGCTAATGTCATAGTATCCTTCCTCACTTTGTTACTAACATTGTGAACGGTTTCAGTGCCGTGCCACATGGGCCATATTTGGTTTGTGGCTGTTTTCTATGTGATATTTTAGGTGATCTTACTGCAGTGGCATAACTGGATGTCCCTGGGATTATTGTGTGTATCTTAACATTGTTTTTGTGTGTGTGTTGTGAATATTCATACATACATAACATTTTTGAGATGGTTCACAAAGCATTGCTCGCACAGAAATCTTTACCAATTGGAAGATGGCTTTGGAGTGCAAGCTCCTGGGTTGATGTGATAGCCTCCTTGCACAAAATTCCTTTGTGCAATGCCATCATTGCTAGCGGCTTTAATGTCATGCCTCACGGACCATCTTCAACTTTTGGTTGTGACCTATGTGATGTTATAGGGTACTACAACAGATCATATAGCAGGCTATACAGTTTTCTCTGTAGGTTGTTTCTTCTCAGTTTTTGTGCAGATCTGTTTCTGAGGTGAGTTTGATTAATTGTGGAGCTGCTATATTGGTAGGTAGATTGTGGAGGTTTTATGGTAGGCTTTGAATAAGGAATTAGAAGCTGATTCTGAAAGAGAAATTACCTGTGTATGTGAAAACTGTTTTATGCTTTCTATTTACTTTCCCAGCTATTGTATGATTGTTGCTATGGTCCGAAATTAATTTCTACATTAATTAAATTCAATAATTGATTTGTTTGATTGAGATCATAAGGGAAAGAATCACTTAGGGCTGGAATTTTCTATAATTGGAACAATGCACAACGGATTCATTATTGAACAATTAGAAGCTAAAATGTTAGAAATTTCACAATGGATTCATGATTGAAACCATTATCGAACCATTAGAAGATAAAATGTCAGAAATTTCACAATGGATTCTCCACTCCATTAACCATCACCTCCATCTGCATGTCCTTTGGTTCCTTCGAGACTATCTATGCTCCCAACCGTTACTCTCCCCTCAATTTTCTCATGAAGTCAAAACCATTATTTTTTCTTTTTAATAATTTGTAATCAGTAGGCTTGAAATAAAAGCCTAAACTTTGGCAATTTCTTTTACCCTTATAGTATGCAACCTTCTTATGCTGCTCTCATTGCCTTTTGGATTTCTTTTTTATCAAAGAAAACCAAACTGTTCTTTTGATATTATCTTGAAAATGGAGACATCCATATTCTCTTCCAGTTAAAGAAGATCGCTGAACAAACTGTACTTCAACCTTTAAATAGGAATAAGTCATACCAACAAGTGCCGCTATCTGGGTGAATGAGTCCCAATGCATGTTCTTCGGATGTACAACTAATTTAACTGAGAAATACAAGAGGTAGTTCTCAGAAGATTTCCTCCCACACAGACCTTGTTCAGAAATGGCAGATCTAAGATGTCAAACACACAAATATTGGATAGGAACTAAAATTTGTTCCCTGGTTTGCAGGTTTTCAAAATAGCATTTACTTCTATGCCACCTTCTTCCAAATTTCAGCTAATTCAATGGAGAGTGAACTGCTTGAATCATAACAAAAAGCCAATAATCCTGGGGGACACAGGTTGCATAGGTCAGTTAGAGCAACCCATCCTGCATGACAGGTAGTTTATTGGATTCCCACTAAAACAATTACTTTCTAAAATTTACTTAGCTGTTTGAAGTAGGCCTACAATTAAGACCCATCGAAAGTAATTACCATTTAGAATTTCTTCCACGGGCTATAGAGGGATTGCTAACTAATTAGAGTCATAAAACCTTAATGAAGCAGACAAGACTCCAGATGGTTCATTGAAGCAATAGTTCATTGAAGCAGACTGTCAGGATATACAACATTTGGAATAGGAATCTTGGAGGCATAAACGTGGTTGTGAATTACAAATCACCATCAGATGGTTAAAAAGCCATTTTGTGATTTTGAATTCTCTCTGTTTTTGTTGCTCTTCTTCAACTTTTGTCTAATTTCTATTTGTCGATATGTGGGAAACATGACTTCTGAGATAACAACCAAAACAGAGCAAGGGCCCAAGTGTTCTAGAGTCTCACAAAGCTCCAAACACCACGATATATCTTGATCGACACCTTTATGTAGATTTTGTAGTATAGAGATACATATCATGGGTATATATTATTGTAATCCAGACAAAGAAGTAATGTTTGAATGTGATACAATAAGATGTCCCATAGTCAGAAGTTGGACGTTGGTGCAGTGTGCCCACTATAGATATGATATATATTTAGTAAGGTGCCTCAGGCAGGGTTTAATTATCTGGATTAATGATCCACTCCCTGTACACGAAAAATAGGTCTGGAAGAATAGGATGTGGCATTAGTGGTTGTAAATATCTTGCTTCCAGAGGTGATTTTGTTATGTACTACATATGAATGGGATGAATTTTATAGCTTGAATTTTTCAGCATGATTTTCGATTTGATAAATCATGATGTGTAATTTAAATATTGAGATAAATGCATGGTAAAGGGGAACACATTCTATAACGTATTTTAGACTAAGGGATAGGATTAAAGATGCTTCTGGCTTGCAATCTATTTTGCCTTGTTTCAATTGATTGAAAAAGTTGTCACAAAGGAGAACATGTAGAGAGGGCCTAATGATGACCATATTGAGTTCAAAACTCCCCATCATCTCCCAAGTCTTGAAATAAGTGCACCTTAAAATGTTTACTCAATACAATTCAAAATTCTCCATGAGAGTGTCGATTATATACATAGAAGAAAACAAAAGAAAGATCCATAAGGGTCACAATGGACATGGCTGTATATTTGAGTATCCTCCTATTAACAAGGATAGGTCATATGCCCTCTTATCTACCAATATCAGTGTTTGTTGAAGACTATATACACAGAGTAAAACAAAAGAAAGATCCATAAGGGTCACAACAGACATGGCTGTATATTTGAGTATCCTCCCATTAACAAGGATAGGTCATATGCCCTCTTATCTACCAATATCTATATTTACTGAAGACTATATACACAGAAGAAAACAAAAGAAAGATCCATAAGGGTCACAACGGACATGGCTGTATATTTGAGTATCCTCCCCTTAACAAGGATAGGTCATATGCCCTCTTATCTTCCAATATCTGTATTTGGTAGAAGACTAGATTCCATGCAAACCAACTAAGTTTTGATGATTATCTCAAATCAAGAAGTTAGATTTTTATGAATTGAAATCCAAGTGTATTAGTAAGATACAAAACGGTTGTCATAAGCCTTGGAAACTGCTTTAGCACAAACTTGTGTAAAATCCTAAAAAATATGCAAATGTCATTGGAAATACTTACGACGTTTCCTTTGCAGCATCTGGTGCAAATGCTAGTTCTATATGCTTTCATGATTATGTTATCCATGTATTACACTATTTTTTTTATCCTTGTAGACAAAGTATCCTCCCCAAATTATGCTAAGGTATGCTGGTTTATTGTGATTTGGTTTAGTTGACATGATATAACTTGCAGGAAGAATATCAAAGATGACTAGCAAGATGGTAGATTATAGTTCCCAAGACTCCCTATGGATCAGATGAGCAACATGGTGTTGGGAACTCTTTTGATTTAGCAGACACACTGAGAAGCTTAAAGGAAAAAATAAGGAGTTGTAAGGTAGAAAATGACATAATCATATAGCCACAAGAGAAACAAGAGGTAAATGCAGTGATACTTCATAGTTTGTTAGAATTGAAAAAACAGGGACCACTTTGGATTAGCCATGAGAAGGAGGACAAAACTAATGGGGCATATGGAAATAGGTCTCATGATGAGCACTATCCGGATAGAGATGACATGGTTAGAGATGGAAGGTTGTTGGATACTCCGGATAGGAGAGGTGATGGGAACAAGTACTATTCTAGTTATGATCTGAAAGGCATGATGATCAGCGTCATTATCATCCTTATAGGAGGAGTGACAGGGGATATTTGTCAAATGAATTTAAGAAAGCAAAGCCACCTACATTTGGGGTAGATATGAAGAATTCATAGGATGTAGAGGCATGGTTGCTTGGCATGAGGAAGTTCTTCATGTTGCATGACTATTTAGAGAACATGAAAGCCGAAATAACTACATTCAGTTTCAAAGGCAAAGCATATATTTGGTGGGAATATGTGAATAATGTTAGAGGTATTCATGAGGAAGAATTGACTTTGGAATGAATTTGAGAGACTATTTAGTAAGAAGTACGTATCGGAGAGATACTTTGATTACAAGGAATAAGAATTCTATGATTTAAAGATGGGATCAATGAAATATGAGGAGTACACTAGTAGGTTCATGGAGATATTGAGTTATGTGCCTCACCTCAAGGAGGAGAAGGCTAAGATTCAAAGTTTCATTAGTGGATTACCGATTGCATTCAAAGACAAGATTGATATTGATGAGCCTAGATCACTAGAGGAAGTCATCTAGAAGCTAAAGCATTGTTATGAGCAATCAAAGCGCAAATCAGAGACTAATAAATACTCAAAAGGAAATGATAATAACAAAGTAAAATGGGACAAGAAGCAAGTAATACATCAAGATACAAGTAATAAAGATAATGTAGTTCCATCTAAGAAGTTCAATACATCTGACAGAGGACAGGGACTTTGATTTGAAGATCAGAATAAGGAGCCTATGTGGTGTTCGACTTGTGGAAGAGACCGTCTGTTATAGACATTTTTGGGCACTTCAATCCCAATCATAAATGTCTATAAACTGAGGGCTCCTAAGTCCCTAAAAGTGTTGCTTCACTGCCTAAAGGAACAAGGTCAACTGATTACATCATCTTCCAGAAGTTCTCCACTGAAAACTGCTCATAAATGGTCAAAGCTGGACCATACTAAAATCTCAATGCAGAGGGTGCGATGCATATCACCTTCCCAATGTACAGGGTGCGATGCATACTGATTTTCTCCTCTATAGGGTGCGATAGTCGAGAATGGACAAATGGCAGGAACAAAAATGCGAGGTGGAAGATCATGGAATCTTCCAGAAGCTTCCCCTCTGACACTTGCCAATCCATTTTCGACCAGGGATGAGTAAGAGATCATCATTCTCCAAGTGGAAGTAGGGACTATCAGAGAGAAGACACTAATCAAGATCCCAAAAGATGAATCACCTCTCTATAATCATCTATATATGGATCCCTCATCACAGAGATCCAGAGGCTGGAATTTTGTATCTTATAGAGAAGTGTTGTTGGTATTTTGGTGTATATTCACAGTGTTGGGTGATCTAGCTTTTCTTGAGGTGAAGAAGGGCTTCTTAGCTGGAGGATGATGCTGGGTCAGAGTACATGGTTGTAATCTTCTTGCTATTTTTCATCTGAATAAAGCTATTCTTGTTTCCTTCCATATTCTTGTGTACTTGTTTATATATGCATGTATATTGTTAATGCACATCTGATCCTACATTATTTATGAATTTAGATCCTTGTTTCTTGCATAGTATTATGTTGCTATGATTCCACAGGTCCTTTTGAAGGTGGGCAGACAAAGAAGAAGCGGAAAAACTCTATCAAGAAGGAGAGGAAATCGAGCGCAAGATTCAGGTTGACCCTATTGGTTCTTGTAGGTTTTAACCCTGTACAAAAATTACCTGCATATATATTCTAAATCACAGGAAAAATAAAAATGCGAGAGCATAACATATAAAACACATATACACAGATATTTCCCACTGGATCCCAAAACCGAGACTACCAGCTTGATTTTTCATTATGTTCATTTCAATTTTACAATACATATTTATACATGCCAAAGCATTCAATACCATGGACCGAAAACCATCGCGTCCAAAACCATGGACCAAAAACTATCGCGTCCAAAACCATGGACTGAAAACCATCGCGTCCAAAACCATGGACCGAAAACCATCGCGTCCAAAAAACATGTGCAAAAATCATTTACAAAACCATAGGTGGGTCCGCCCAACCTAACATAGGGTCCAAAACCAAAATTTTCCGGGGCGCTGCCCTGGACCCCATAAAGTGGGGTTACAGGTACCCCTCAAACCCCCTGCTAACTATGTGGAAAGAATATAACACAACCCAACAATCTCCCACTTGTTGTTTTCTTTCCACAGGGCGCCACATGAGAGCTTAGTCATTTTTCCAGCCTTGAAACACCCACTATTTCTCTACACCAAGAGAACTTCTCAGAGCTAACAATTTTGTCAATGCATCTGCAGTATTCTTCAAAGTGTCCACCTTTACCAGCAACACATTTTTGTCTTCTATCATATCCCTCACAAAGTGATACTGAACATCATGTGCTTTGTCTTTGAATGATAAGCAGGGTTCTTTGCCAAGAAAATTGCACTTTGGCTGTCACAGTCTATCCTTATAGCTCCCTGTACTAACCCCATACTTGAACACAATCTCTGCAAGCAAACTGCTTCCTTGCTTGCATGAGTGGCTGCCATGTATTCTGCCTCTGTAGTTGATAGTGCCACTACAGATTGTTTCTTACTCATCCAACTGACTGCACCTCCAAATAGGTTAAACACATACCCACTTGTAGATCTTCTCTGATCCAGATCTACAGCCCAGTCTGCATCAACAAAGCCACAGATATCCAACACTCTGTCCAATCCTGGTCTTCCTTGGTAGCACAAACCATAATCACTAGTGCCAC
>APFE030772890.1:2917-31960 GCA_000404065.3 Pinus taeda | reverse complement strand
CCAAGTATGCACACTTTTGTGCATTATCACATCCGTTTAAAGCTAGTACAGTTTCTACGAAATTTATGGAAACAATTCAAAAGCTACATGGAAATCCAAAGATTATTGTAAGTGACAGAGATCCCATTTTCACTGGAAATTTTTGGACAGAATTATTTTCTTGTCTTGGTACTCAGTTAGCTCATAGGTCATCTTATCATCCTCAATCTGATGGGAAAACTGAGATAGTAAACAAATGTTTGGAAGGATATATTCGTTGCTTTGTATCTGATAAATAGACACAATGGTCAAATGGTTGCCTCTGGCTGAATGGTGGTATAACACTTCCTTCCATACAACAACAAAAATGACCCCATTTATGGCACTTTATGGGTATCAGCCACCATCCATCACATCATATTTAAGAGAAAATTCTAAGGGTCAAGCAGTGGAACATCACATCGAACATCAACAACAAGTCCTCCAACTCTTAAAGGATAACCTCGTGTTGGCACAGAATAGAATGAAACAACAGGCATATCAACATCGCAGCGAAAGAAGTTTTGTTGTAGGTGATTGGGTATTTCTACGACTACAACCTTATAAGAAAATGTCCCTCAAGCAAGCTAAGAAGGATAATAAATTATTACCAAAGTATTATGGTCCGTACAAGGTGTTGCAAAAAATTGGTACTATGGCATACAAATTGGAGCTTCCTGCAGCTTCCCGATTACACCCAGTTTTCCATGTTTCATGTTTAAAGAAGGTTATAGGAGACAAGCTCCCAGTTCAAACAATATTGCCAGAACTTGACGAGGAAGGAAAAATTATATTGGAATCAAAAGCAGTCATAGAAACAAGATCTCGACAGCTACGAAATCGATCAATTTCAGAGTATCTTATCAAGTGGAAGAACTTATCTGCGGAAGATTCCACATGGGAGGATGAGAATTTTATACAGAAGTATACAGAACTACTCAAGCATTCAGGACAACACTTTTTTTGAAGGAGAGGGGCATGTTGGGTCCTTATAATATTAGTTATTACCCCATTACTATGGTAGTTGTACCCCTCATTTATATTGTTGTGCCCCTATTGCCCCCATATTGTTATTACTGTGCCCCATAGAATCCCTCTATTATTATTTTTGTGGCTTTATATTATTATTGATAGGTCGGCTGGGTTATATTGTGACTCCTTAGACTCTTATATATAGAAAGGAGGTTTTTTTCATTTGAATCATCGAAGAATTGTTCATTTATGTAATGTAAAGGAGGTTGCTCCCTCGAAGAGGTTGAATTCTAAGGTGTTGATCTATCTTTTCTATCCTTTTCTTGAGCTGGTTTCATAATAGAAGAAGACCAAAGCTGACTTAGGAGCTGTTGAACAAACAAGACTTATAAAGTTGACATTACCAAAGCACTTGTATGACTCTAGCCAGCAGGGGCAATATTACAAAGAGGCCATGATTTTTTTTTAACAAATTGAATTTGATTGTTGATCTCTAAGGAGAAAAAACAAAGGCTTCAAAATCCAAAAGCCTGAACCTCTTGCAACATAACCCTTAATCTATAGTTGAATGGTTCAAGCTATTTCTACAGATTGTGAATGACGAACAAATTCTCAGAAAATTACGAGAAAATATTAAAGCGGTTGTTAAAGATAGGGTGATTGGGGAAGGACTCATTTATGTCAATTTACCTGAAATAAAATCTAGACAAGTGTGTAGGAACAAGAAGAGAATAGGGAGGGAGTTCTGAATTGATGCATAGATTGTAAGATTTCATATCAAGGATACAATGCTAGACCTAGGCTTAGATGTGAATATCCTACCAAGGAAAACCTAAGAAGCCTTGGGACGGCCTAAGTTGACGTTCTCTCCAATTCAGTTGCACATGGTGAATCAATGTTGTATACTCCTCGTTGGACGTCTAGAGGTTGTAGAGATCGACATAACAGGGGTACAAACTTATGCTGACTTCAAGGAAATAGATATTACGGGGGATAAAGACCCCTATTTGGCTTTGTTAGGAATAGACTGGGCCTTTAAAAAATATGTAGTAATTGATACCAAGAGGAAGACATTGACCTTTGAAGTTGAGGGAGTTAGGGTGATCCAACCCTTGGACCCCTATCAAGGTCCGAGGTTCGCTAAACCAGCGGATGACAAAGAAGAACCTGGATTGTTGGACCATTTATATTGATTGATAACGAGAAAAAGGGAAGAGTATGTTAATCCTAAAGCAGGAGGACCAATAAGCTAGAGAAGTGTTCAAAGCTTTGAAGTTAGATCTGAGGCCATGTGGGATGATTGAAAGTAAAGCAGGCATGAGATCAACACTAGTCACTATGCCACGATCCATCATATCCATTGGGCTAGTACTGAGGTACAAGAATTTCCTATTTTTATTAGCATGGATTTTGTTACTAATTTTATTAATGAACTTGATTCAACCATCCAAAAATTACACAAATTACCCTTACTAGATGTCGCCCTCCAAGGGATGCCAGCAAGGTGGTCGGTCTCTCATCGTAGCCATCTTAGAGAGTGGTGGGAGGTTAAGACAACATTGGTGACTAGGTTTAGGTATCTAAAGGACCACTCGCCCAATGTCACCAAGTATTAAGGGAAAAATGACCCTCAGCAACATCTACAAGACTATAAGGTTAGATGGGTCAGAGAAGGAATTCTAGAAAACTTGTTGGTGAATAGCTTTGTCCATACTCTAGGGACATTTACGTAATTGCAGTATGTGAAGGAATAAATATGAATACATACTAGTGAATGGGATCGTATGGAAGCTCAATTTATTAGTGATTTTTTCTTCACCGATGAAGATGAGAGGATAACAACTTCTCTTCAAGCTATCAAAAGGGTCTTGTTCTCGGTAGGACAACTAACCGAGGGCTACCTAGATTAGAACAACTTGGATCACATATAATAGTCAAGATTCCATGAAGTCGTGGCTTGTGGAAAGATAAACCTGAAAATTGAGCAACTAAGGTATTTGACATTTAAGGAATCTGAAGGGGAATAGAGTGTTGATGACGGGCCTGTAACTACTGGTTCATAGCTAATACCTCTGAAGTTGCGGAAGAGCAATATCAATACTGAGGAGAAGCTGAAATTAGCTTCTACTGGAGACTATTGGGATGAATAGAGTACCAAGGAGATATTTGATCTCCTAAGGGAATACAAAGAATTGTTCCCTATATCTGTTGCAAAGATTAAGGGGATTAAGGGGGAGCTAGGGGAGATGAAGATTGTGCTTCAAATCGATGCAAAGTTAGTGAAGCATCGACCTTATAGATTGAACCAAAGGGTCAAAGAGAAGGTGAAGAAGGAAATATAAAAAATGTTGGTAGCAGGATTTATCTTCCTAGTTGACGAGGTTGATTGGGTTATTCCAATTTTTAGACAGAACAAAAGAGACTCAAAAGATATCTGGGTCTATGTGGACTACCAGAGCCTGAACATTGTCTGTGTTTGTAACACCCTCCTCCCACATTTACCCAAGTTAACTAGTCCACTCGGGTAAACATGTGACAAGAGGCTACTATGATGTGATTCAACTCCCCATGTACAGTTAAGGAAGTGGAATGGAAAAACAATACCATTCTGACCTTTTACACATGCTACAAAACCTTCAAGAACCAACCAACCTTTCCAAGTGACCAACCCCTGAGACAACTTGACATTTCAATCGTATGAACCCTTAGCCGCTCCCATGATAATCCATGAATGCAATTGAGGCCTTCAACTTTCTCCCACAACAAGGGATGCCAACAATTGTGGACTTTTTCAGCTAGTTCTAAGCTAGAGACCCCATATTTTGTGCCACTATTTTAGGGCCAGGACTCAAGCCAATGCCTACAACTTCTTGAAACTTTTAGAAATGATAAATAACAATGGAATAAGGTTATTAATGCAATCATTGGTACAATTAATTGATCTGACCCCTAATAGCCATGACATGCATTTAGTCAAACATGTCACCAATATGGAATCTACAGGTCATAACAACAAATCTAAGCAAAGGGGTCTCATATTTATATGATATTTTTAAAGAAGCATTGTCACTCTATCACAATAGTTGCATTATAGTATTTTAGGTCGTATATTCATTCTTCATTCATTTTCTAATCATAACATGATGAGAACCATACATCAAGTCTGCCATAAAACATACTCATAACTAACATATAACCAACATAAATAAAAAGGATATAACAACCATAAGAATCGCATATAAACCAATATATTTACCCATGAAATAAAAATGAGAGAGAGCTCTTATTAATGAATGCATAATCCAACCACGTCTGGGACTCCCACAAACCACCCGACCATAGATTGGATGAACCAAATATTTATTTCAGCCAATCACCCCTGTTATAGAAATATTTGGGCACTGTAACCAAAATCAAATATGTCCATAAACCAAGGGCTTCTAAACCCCTAAAAGTGTTGTTTCATACCCTAAAGGATCAAGGTCAACTGATTACATCATTTCCCAGAAGTTCTCCCTGAAAAACTGCTCAGAACTGGTCAAAACTGGACCATGCAGACTGCTCCATGCTGAGGGTGCGATGCATCTCACTTGTTACACACAAAGGGTGTGATGCATACTAAAAATCCCTTTTGTAGGGTGTAATGGGAAAGAGCAGACAAATAGTAGAGGTAGTTTGCTAGGTGGAAACTCAGAGAATATTCTAGGAACTGCTCATTTGACACTTGCCTCTCTGAATTCTCCCAGGGATGAGTAAGAGATCATGAAATCTCCAAGTGGAACCAAGAACTATCAGTGAAATGACACTATTCAAAACCCCAGAAGCTGACTCACCCCCCCTGCAAATATCTATATATGGATCCCTCATCCTAGAGATCCAAAGGATGGAATTTTGTATTTTGTAAGGAAGTGCTGTTGGTTTCTCTGTGAAGCATTGTATTCTTGGGTGATCTAGCTTTTCATGAGGTGAAGAGGGATTTCATGCTGGGAGGATGGCGCTGGATCAAACAACTAGGTTGTAATCATCTCTTCTACTACTTCTATCAATAAATTTATTTGAGTTTTCCTCCATATACTTGTATATTTCTGAATCTTGTATTTGTGTATGCATTTCTATGATTAATGTACATCTGATTCTACATTGTTTATGGTTATAGATCTCTATGTTTTGATGGTGTTTTTCTGCTTTGACTCTACAGGTGTTCTTTGAAGCGAGACAAGTGAGAAAGGAGTGGCTAAATCTCTATCAAAGGAGAGAGGAAATAAGCAAGGAGCCAAGCGAAAGACTAAGGTTGGTGCTCCCTGCTTCTCTCTCATCTATCTCTCATAAAGGAAAACACAAGTTACTTTGAGTTGTTTGTTTCTAAGACAACTATTCGTCTTAGTGGGACTAGAAGATCTAAGTAGACACTAGTTTTCCCAGAAACAAAATGGAGACTCCACTGGGGAAACATATAGTTTGTTTGTTTGTTTCTATTTGTTTTCTTTATAAACTATAGACGGAGCCTGAAGTTAAGCCAGCTAGCCTTCAAACTGCATTTTCTATGCAAGTGCAAAGTAGATCAACGTTGCTTTAGTCAATCTTTGGGTTTGTTTATGAATTGAACAACTAACTTGCAAACATCCTAAGTGCCTTGGTGGTAGCTCAATAACCTAATTAGATCAGCCACCATACTTTGTCTTTACTGCCTATCATAAGCTCAGCCTAAATCCCTGAACTTAGCTACAAACTGTGAGTGAAAACCAAGCTCAATCTCATCCATTGACCATCACACTGTCTCTCATTGGTAGTCTAGATGCATCGCACCTCCCATGTGCTACAGGTGAGATTCATCCCTGTTTCCCTTAAGGACATGTGCGATGATTGAGTGAGACTATTTCTGCCTCCAGATTTTGGTTTTTTCTTCATTGTTTTCAGCTCTATTCAGTAGTTTTGTTATCTATGATCAGTATATCACTGTTGAAGCTTTCTTCCTTTACATTATTCAGCCTCCATTTATAAAGAATTGTGAATGTTTTTTTTATGTATTTTTCATCATTTACAGTCCTCCTTTGCAAAAAGTAGCTTAATCGAACTGTCGTCTTTTGATTTGAAAGTGTCACAACTATTGTTCTCTATCAAGTAAAAGAGTGTTGTAAAGTATTCCTCTTTTAAATAGTCAATTATACTTTTTCCATTATATTTGATTTGGATTATCAATTCTTTGAAGTGTCAAAAATGGTTTTCCATTCGAAAGTGAAAGTGTCGTCTTAGTCTTCCTTTAGTTTTTGAAAAGAAATTGCTAAAGTGTCGCTTTGAAGAAAAGTAGTTCATATTTGTACTTAGTTTTCTTTTTGTCATTCTCACATTAAGGAAACTGAAGAAACAAATACATGCATGTGCATTTGCTTTTGTACTGCATGCGGAAATTGATTTAGGAAAAGTGCATTCAGTGTGTGCTCTCTACTCTATGTTGAAAGAATTTTTCTCTTCTTTCCTTAGTAGCTAGGATTTTCATTGCTAAAAGCAAATAAACGACTGTTTATCATCTTAGATTCCATATTTAGGAATTGTACATCTACATCACGTGGTGAACCTTTAAAGGCAAACTTCTTAAGAAAGATCAACTATAAAATAAACCTCAATGAAAATAAAAACGCTTTAGAACCTAACGCACAACATCTAGAAGTCTAGGATAGAGACATATTTCAGTGTCATAAATCCTGGTAACTATCATTTTCATCATAGGTTGGGTGATTCCTCCTCTTTGATACACCAAATTCCAGTACAGACTTGTGCTCCCACGTACCGTCAAGTATATACTGGGAGACCACAATAGGCTGATATCCTTTATCCTTAGGAAGTCGTGTCTGCCACCCTGTCGATCGCAATGCACTGAACACATCATTTGGGAAGATTGACTGTCGTACGTAAAGTCCTCGGTAATTTCTCTATAATTTACCACTAAGGTGTATATTGTAGTTTTGTGATTGGTTTGGTAATCCCTCTGTCTAGATTTCCAGAGTAGTCACTTTCGTTCCTTTTCAGACTCCTTAAAAGAAAAGGTCCATCTGAGCACTTTTCACTTCATGCTCATTAAAAATTGAAGGCAACTAGAGTCACCATTAGCTTTTTCTTGACTCTTAAAAATTGAAAAAGCAAGTTGTGTCAAAGCGTCATAAAATTTATTTTAATCAGAATAACATCATTGTTCCCTCGTTGGTCTTAGGTTGAGAAAATGGAGTCCACTGATCAAGGATTTCCCCTTGGGGGGAATCCTAGTCCTTTCTCATCTTGAGGAGATATTGGTGCTCCATACATGGCTACATTGTCCCTTCCAGGACTCACAATTGGCCTGCCAGTATGGCTATTCGCGACCTTTGTCGTTCAAAACACCGTAATTCCTAAGCAATTAAATCAGCAACCAGATGATACTGGAGTTTCTCCCCCACTTTCTACTTCATTTGTTTCTCCCTCTCCTTCTTCCTCTTCGCTTGGTGAAACTAGTAACACTAAAAACCAAGTAACTAAGAACAAGAATAAAGGGAAGGAGAAGAAGAAGATGAAGCCAACGGAAAAATGGGGCAACTATGCATCATCTAGCGAAAATCCACACACTGCACCATCCAAACCAAAATCTCCATGTGTCATTTGCAAAGGAGACCACTATCATCGAGATTTTCCTTGCATCCTGCAGATCTTGAGAGTCTGGTCTCCCCGCTTGCATAATCCGGTGTCTTCAACCTCTGTCGATCATGTTGAGAGTACACCATCAACTAGTGAAAATGAAGTCAATGGACAAAAAGGAAGATCTAAATTTCCTTGTAGGCTATGTGACGGCGATCATGCCCTCCACCGTTTTCCCTTCCTAGATGAAGCTAAAAGAG
The DNA here is from genome assembly GCA_000404065.3 of Pinus taeda. Taxonomy (NCBI): domain Eukaryota; kingdom Viridiplantae; phylum Streptophyta; class Pinopsida; order Pinales; family Pinaceae; genus Pinus; species Pinus taeda. Next base: position 24,104 of record APFE030772890.1, on the reverse strand, counting down.
TCTTGGATAATTGTCCTACTTCACCGTAGCGACTTTCTCCTAAATACAAGAAAATCTTGCCAAGTCCATTGCTAGTTGAAAATCCGACTAACACATCTCTGTTGTCATTCGAAATGCCTATAATTGAAGATAAACCCTCTGAGTCCACACCAGACCAAATTCAACAGGTCGAGACGGTAGTCGACCCAGTCTTGTCTTTAAAAGGTCCACCTTCAGATGATACAGTCTCCAAAGAGAATGAGAATGACACTGTTCAAATTATTTTTGTTAACACAGAGTCCAATGAACCTGGGGGAAATCTACCCACTCCTTTACCATAGGAAGGAAGTTCCCCATTTCAAGAGATTCATTCGACCATTTATTCGGTCCCTCCTCTAAGCAATCTAGTCATTTCCTTTGATTGGAATCTACTAGCAAGACCCCGCCTACCATCAAATGTGCCATTCCAAATCATAGTACAAGTTTACAAAATGATCATGGTTGGCATTATCATAGATGAAAGGACTTCCATGAGTATCTTTTCCTCAATTGCTTGGAAAGCGCTTGGTTCACCATCGCTTCTGCCTGAGATTCGAAATTTGTCAGGCTCAATAAAGGAACTAGTTGACCATTAGGGATCCTTCCAAATTTTCCTATAACTTTGAGAAGGAAAACTGTTCATCTGAACATGATGGTAGTCTAAGGGCCACTAGATTACAATCTACTCCTTGGACATGACTACATTTACAGCATGGGAGCTATTGTTTCCTCACTCTTTCAGGTGATGTGTTTCCCATATGAAGGCAGAATGGTCCAACTCGTTGACCAACTTTCATTCCCCAGTTCGAACACGACTACTATTCAAATTCCATCCTTAAATGGTCTCTTTGCACAAGGAATGTCTCATCAACCTCTAGTCTGTCTGCCTAATGATCGCGAGTGATTCGGTGAATGTGACGAAACCTAGGGGGCATGCGCCCTGGCTTGCTTCGATAGGAAAATCCTAGATAAAATATAGGTTTCCTTGTAGGATATATGACCAATCTGACACAGCCGTCCGTTTAGGATATGGGATCAGTGTGGAATAAGATTCCCTCGTTGAAGGTTATGTGATTGGCAGTGGATCCACACCTTTCACCTTTGTCTATTTCGATGGATAGAGCCAAGGAAGTGTTTTGTCTGCTATGTGGATGAAACAACCTTGCTTTAATGCAAGAACTTCTGTATGGTAACCTGGAAACTCTCATTTCTTTTGCCTGGGGGCATGAAAACCTTTTTTACACAAGCGAAAAGTGACCAGCGTAACTCTAACCTCATAGTTTTTACTAACTTCAACTACTTAAGTTAGGTGATTGGTCTGATCAACCATTCACCTTTGCAAGGGCTGGTGGCACTGGAAAAGTAAAGGAAATGTTTTGTACGAAACTATCCTACCTAACATTAGTAGTTCATTAACCCTTAGGACAATAGTTGGTCATTCCTAACTTGCATACAAAAGGCTCCGGAGCAAAGTTTCGCATGGGGCAAGCTCCCTAAAAAATGAACCTACTAATGAGACACATCCTTAATAGACGACTGGCACGAGCAATGTTTTCGTAAAGTTCAAGCTCGTTAAAAAATAAACCTAGCTCTGAGCATAGTTTCCAAAATTTTCAAGTTCGTTAAAAAATGAATCCACCCTCAGTAAATAACCTTTGTGATCGCATCGCTATTAGCTTTTTAGCCTTAGTTGTGTTCTTACCATCACCACCACTCTTTTAGCCAATCATACGCCTCCACTTGATTGTTTACCCTTTTGAGGAACAGTTGTGACAAGTGATTCTGTTAGCCACCTTCTTTACACTGCCACGATTGGAAAGTTCCGAACTTACCTAGAACCAGCTGCTACCCAAAAATATCACTCGTTCCTCAAAAACAAGTCTCTTTTAAGCTCTTTTTAGACTCATAAAATATGAAAATATTGTCGAGCAATTGGCCTCTCCAACTCGTTAAAGTGATTGGAAGTGCCATCCCTCCTCTATATTTTAATCTTTTTGGACCTAAGGGATCATTACACAAAAAAGATCGAGCACTTGTCTTTTTCGGCTCGCTAAAGTGATCGGAAAAGTCATCCCTTTCGTCTTATTTTATACTTTTTCAGACTTAAGGGATTATACTACGAAAAAGGACTACTGGAGTTTCCTTTCCATATCTTTTCAGACTCTCTAAAATTGAAAAGGATCGAGTTATCTTTGTTGTTAAACTCATTAAAACAATAGCGACAAACTTGTCCATATGGACAAGAGCGGGTTTCACTGTCGCTAGGCTCGCTAAAACATAGCAACAGGTTTGCCCGAAGGGAAAATTATAGAACAAGCATATGTTATCCTCCTTAAGCTTGACAAAAATAAAGAGGTACTCGTCAGCAATAACTGGGGAAAAAGGGAAGAAAACTTGAAGAAATTCATTGGTAGTAGGTCGCTCCTGAACATGACAGTTTCACTCCATCACCATGATTGAGTCGGGTTAGGTTATTCCGTTCACCAGTCATATCACCATTGGTCCTCTATACCATCCATTTTTAGGGTTAATGCTACCAATCCATTTCAGTGTCGCCAATATGTTCAAGAGAAGTCGCTTAGAGAATTCACCAACCCAGCTAATGCCTCATCCGCTGCAATACCTTCACTTTCCATTTTTCATGACCACCACCCTGAATCATGTATCATCAAATTGTTTTCACCTCCACAGAATCATTTGCTCCGTTTCGTGTCGTAGATGTGGGATTCATTAAGGCCCTCCTACGATTGGTCACTTCTTGTTGACATCAACTCATTATCCAAGAAGTTGACTTAGGAACAACTCTTTCAGTACTTTGAAGCTTTCATGCCTCAATGGCAAGATTCTCCCTTCCGGCGACAGGTTTACATCAATGGCCTTCAATCGAAAGATTTTGCATGGTGTTCAACATTGACTCATGTATTCACACCACGTGAATTGTACTGCAGTACCTTGAGGGTCATTATCGTTATCAGTGATTCCTGTCACGCCTGTTAACAGCTTACATTACTGGCTAGTAATCAGGTGATGTCTTTCCATGTTCGACACCAGACCATCTTTTCACATGGATCGACTTGTACTTCGGGCAAATATTGAACGAGTTTAAAGACCCCAGATCTAATTTCATCCATCCGGGCTACGATATATTCAGGAAAATAAAGACATCAAATGTACTCCATAGCTACACAGATAATCATCCAAGCTAAAGGATGATGGCTCTATCAGAATCATCAGTATGCCACATAGATGATTGTCTGTCCTATGTACATGAAATTGAATTTATAAAGCTGAGTATGGGAATGCCCGCCTCAACTAGATCATGAAAATATTATGAAGATAATTTATTGTATTGTATCTTATTACAGGTCACCTTCCAGTTTGAAAAACCTCGGATCCTCGTGATAAAGAATTTCACCCGACATCAAAAGATTTACGACCTCATACTTTAGGGGGCAACTGTTATAGACATATTTGGGCACTGCAACCCCAATCACATATGTCCATAAACCAAGGGCTTCTAAACCCCTAAAAGTATTGTTTCATACCCTAAAGGATCAAGGTCAACTGATTACATAATTTCCCAGAAGTTCTCCATATAAAAACTACTCAGAACTGGTCAAAACTGGACCATATAGACTGCTCCATGCTGAGGGTGTGATGCATCTCACTTGTTACACACAAACAGTGTGATGCATACTCAAAAGCCCTTCTGTAGGGTGCGATGAGTGAGAGTAGACAAATGGCAGAGGCAGTTTGCTAGGTGGAAACTCAGAGAATCTTCTAGAAACTACTCATTTGACACTTGCCTCTCTGAATTCGCCCAGGGATGAGTAAGAGATCATGAAATCTCCAAGTGGAACCAAGAAATATCAGTGAAATGACACTAATCAAAACCCTAGAAGCTGACTCACCCCCCTGCAAATATCTATATATGGATCCCTCATCCCAGAGATCCAGAGGCTGCAATTTTGTATTTTGTAAGGAAGTGGTGTTGGTTTCTCTGTGAAGCATTGTATTCTTGGGTGATCTAGCTTTTCATGAGGTGAAGAGGGCTTTCATGCTGGGAGGACGACGTTGGATCATATAGCTAGGTTTTAATCCTCTCTTCTACTACTTCTGCCAATAAAGCTATTTGAGTTTTCCTCCATATACTTGTATATTTCTAAATCTTGTATTTGTGTATGCATTTGTATGATTAATGTACATCTGATTCTACATTGTTTATGGTTATAGATCTCTATGCTTTGATGGTATTTTTCTGCTTTGACTCTACAGGTGTTCTTTGAAGCGGGACAAGTGAGAAAGGAGTGGCAAAAGCTCTATCAAAGGAGAGAGGAAACAAGAAAGGAGCCAAGCAAAAGACTAAGGATGGTGCTCTATGCTTCTCTCTCATCTATCTCTCATAAAGGAAAACACAAGTTACTTTGAATTATTTGTTTCTAAGATAACTACCCATCTTAATGGGACTAGTAGATCTGAGTAGACACTAGTTTTCCTGGAAACAACCCCCGTGCCATATTTTAAGCATGAATGTGGGGCTCACAACAAAACCAATCCAATTTTCCTCATTTTTTACTGCAATCCCCACCAGATCACTAGGCCCTAAATATGCATGGATGCCACCAGATTTCTCCACCTACATCATGAGAAATTTGTCTGCCTCCTACTCTCTAGGCTTTACTGTATATCAAACCATTTATCGATTGAGGATTCCTAGGCCTAGTCAAGACTCCACCCTCTAGGCTTTACCGTATATTCTGCCATTCATAGGTCGAGGATTATTAGGCATAATCGAGGGCATACACCTCTAATATTGATCATATATCCTGTCATTCACCAGTCAAATATTTCTATGCCCATCATGGTACACAAAATCCAGCTTTACTGTAATCCCACCTTCTCTGGTCCAAGGATTCCTAGGCCTTGTGATCTTCTTCAGAGACCACCTCACTCAGTTTTGAAACCATCCAGAAATATAGATTAACCAAATAAAAGAGAACCTGTCACACCTTGGCTATCTAAAAATGGAAAGGCAGGGCTGAAAATCATTGTCACACCTGACACAACCCATCAATAGTAGAAAATGGCTAATTAGTTACTAAAAGAAGACTAAATTTTGCATATAAACGACAATTTTTCAGTCGGTGACTAATAGTAGCTAATTTACAGTATCTTATAACACGACCAACTTTTAGTCGTTTTTAGCTTAGCCATTAATTAATTGTCTCAATTTTATCGTCTAGTAGTATATTTAGTCATAAATTTGGACATTAATTTAGTCATTGATTTAGTTATTAATTGCCACAATTAATGACCAAATATACAACAAAATATATTACTATATTATCACCCGAGAAAACCAATTAATGACCAAAGAAATATGACCAAAATGCTAGTCATGTTATAAGATACTGTAAATTAGCTACTAATAGTCATATATATGCAAATTTTGGTCACCATTTGAAATCAATTAATGACCAAACAAATATGACTAAATTTTGTTCATGTTATAAGATAATGTAAATTAGCTACTAATAGTTGTATTAAAGGAAAATTTAGTCGTCATTTGTAATCACAAATTTATCATTTGCAGTAGTCATTTATATTTTTTTTGGTAGTTTCATATTCATTTTTATAAATGACTAATTTATTAGTTTATATTCATTTCATTTACTTTCATTAATAATCATTATAAACGACTAATTTAGTCGTGTATTCATTTTATTTGTGTTCATCATTAATCAATATCAACTACTAATTTAGTAGTTTTAGATTGATTTTATGTGTTCATTATTAATCAACACAGATTAATTAGTATGATTTTGTGACTAAACAAAAACAAATATCATACATTGTGCATATTCATTTAGTACGAAAACACAAATTTACATATGTTAATAACAATACTAAATGATATTGTGTGCAACTATAAATAATTTCAACCATAAATTATATTATATAAAATGTCAAGTATTACAATATGAGTTTCCAACTTAATATTGGTTGGACTACAATTTAGACATGAAATAATATTTCATTACTTCAAAACATTATCACTATGTTTCCAAGGCATTCCAAGTGAATTCACCAACTTTGAAGAATTGACCATCAATATTTGTTTGTGTCTTATGCGAGATATTGGCTCTAAGGGTATCACTAGACTGGTTCTCTTCTTTCTCTTTTTGTATTTGTTCCTCCAGCGTTATTGTTCTTCTCTTTCTTCAATTCTTGCTTCATACCATCAATATTGAGTTCCTCTCCTAAAAACAAAAGAAGATACAATGTAGAGTATAAGACATGAAAGATTATGAATATTGGAATATAAACTAAAGTAGACTATAAAATATTTATATAACATATACCTCAAAGTCAACAATGTCAATGCCATTTTTCCCATAAAAGCAAGAAACTCGAACAAGTTTTCTTTAGTTGGGCTAGATAGTGGACACTATGTAGACAAATGACCTGTATAAACAAAGAAATTAAAATGTCACCATAGAAAAGAACATGTTAGTAACTTAGTATTCAACCTTTAGGGAAATCTTACGCATAATCAAGCCAACTAAGTTACATGCTAAAAAGCGCAGACCATAGATAGCTTGTGAAAAAAAATGATTTGAGTCATGGTGTCTAATCCTGATCCTTTTATTCACAACACATTTAATTCTCTAACACATGAAATTGGTCGAGTATATAGACAACATGTGCTTAAATAACAACATGAAAGTAAACTTTTCTAATAGTCATGAAATTTTCTTAACATAAAATATCTAAAAGGATTTCAATTGATATCATGTAATATTAATCTCATCTTCAAGCTTTGGATGTTTAAATGGACATGATACCAATTATGTTCAATTTCATGGTTAAAAACCAAAAGAAAATCAAAGGAAATGTTCAAAATACAATCAAACAATAAAGACAGAATATCATGAAATGGACATTGCAATTACAAAATATATGTTTACCTATCCACTGATGTCTTGTCTAGCATTCCTAGAACATTTTTTTTCCAAAAATAACCATGAGGTGAAAGAATCACAACATTAAAAATCATAGGAATCCCTACACGAAAAATTTCCAAAGTTGATGACACGGGTTCCTGAAGGATCGCCAACAACAAATGAATCATATCCAAGACAAGCTCTACATTGTCTCCCCATCCTTTTTTCAATCCCATTTCCTATAACCTGTCCACACCGGATTCAAGTAACAATCAAATGAAGGCATTGCCATTTTTTTCATCTTTTATATCTATAAACTTTGAATCTGATTTGTTTCAGGAACATATTAATTCATATTTAAAGTCTTTCTGTCATGAGAAGGTATCAATCTAGTAGGACAACAGGAAAGTCAACCTTAATGAGGTAGGAAAAATAAGATATATGCAAAAGAAAAAGCTATATATTACTTGTGTTCAAACTTTGTATATGGTTTATAAACATAATTTTAAGATGTTCGTTTGCCTTTACCAAAACATATTGTAGCTTGGTTAAAATCTATATCATTTCATTCAACATCAATTTCTACAAAATAAATGTCACACATTATTCTTTCCCATTTCTCAACATGCTACAAATGATAAATTGAAAGTCACATAAAACCAAGAGAAAACCATTTTCTAACCAAAACAAACAAAAAAACAGTGCTACTAATAAAACTTTACAGCTTAGAAATTATCTACCATGTACTTTGGCTAAAGGCGAGATTCTTTGAATCATCTATAAGTCATACTTAATGGGATATTCATATTTTTACCGTGATGTAAATTTGGTGTTAAAAGCAATATAAATATCTAGGTTATTATCATTTCCACTATCGGTCCATTCTTAACTAATTGTACCCCATAGTATCCTTTTTGCATGTTATCTCCACATACCCACCAAAAATATCAAATATGGCAAAGAAATGGAATTTTTGAATTGTTTCTAAAACTATGTCATTTACACACCCTTCCAATGTATCTAACCAAATGTACCCACTTGAATTTCTTCTTTCATATTTATTTACATCCTAAAAAATATCCATTTCAAAAACCAAGACAACCCCAATATCTTTAGATCCTAACACTCATCCATATTTGCTACAAACCATAGGAATTAACACTCTCTTACAATTAAAATTGTTACGATTGTTTGACGAAGAATAAGGAATGCTAAGAGAACAATAATTCTCTCACAAGTAATTACCAAGATAAGAAATTCAACGTTCAATCGAATTTCAACACTCATTTGGAACCAATGATATGACTTGTACATTCAACATTCTTATATATAAATAATACTTTTCCTATTATGGATATTACCATATTCCAAAAATTATGAATATTTGTGAGTATATGAACCTTGTCTGTTACAAACTCATTTAAACCTACCAATGTTATTATTTTCAATATAAATGTTTACATATACTTTTTTGTTTGATATTGTGTCCATGACTTGTGGGACTAGCATGTGATCTAAGAAGCCATAACCTAGGGCATCTTAGGCATCAAAATCACTTGACGATCACACTAGGCCTAGACCACACCAACCCTTATCATGGATAAAAACATTTGGTGTCTACTCCCGACTATTGTGAGTTTCGCACATTGGTCACCTTACATAATGAAACCATTGAAATCCAATCACATTATCGATACTTGGCTACATTTTCACATATTATATATCTTGGCATTTAAACGTTCATCATATTTAAAAATATGCATTACTAATCTAGCGTTCAAAATTGGGGTGTTACATTTTCACCCCCTACATTTTTTCATTACCTTTGGTGCACATCGCCGTAGAGGTTTTACATTTAGATACATAATTTTTTTTACATCTTAGCACTCTATAATTTTACAATTTAGTAACTCCTATAGATATTCCAAATGCCAAACTCTCACTCCCCTTAACCTACATAATCTAAGGAAGAGTAGTCCCTTCTCTCCATTACAATCCTTTAGGCTCTCCCACTTACCTTTGAGGGCTCAGCCACTGGTTGGACATGAAATATCCAAGCTATGGATTTACTAATCCTATCTATAAAATATTGAGTCTTTAATCATCTATGCACAAATGTACATTCATTTTTCCTCAAAATATACAAAAAGCTATGGGTAGTCCTCCCACATAGCCTCTTCATGCTCCCGTGTGGTATCTTCAGGATTGTAGTAGGTCCACTAGACCTTTATCAAGATAATGGATTTTCATAGGAACATTTTTAATTTTGAGTCTAAGATTCATATTGGCTCCACCAAAAAGTCCCCTTTGTGCTCCACCTAGACCACAATCTAATCAGTCACAAGGTTAGGATTAGGCACATACTTTTTCAATAAAGATACATGAAATGCTTTTATGAATATTCATGGATGCAAGTAATACAAGAATGTATATAACCAACCTTATCCTATCTAGGATTTCAAATGGACCACAATATTGTGCTACCGATTCTGGGTAGCTTCCCAATTTTAGTGAGTTCTTTTTAGCCTTCACTTTGAAAAACACATGCCCAATCAATCTAAATTATCTATGCATTTTTCCTTTTTTTGTGCAAATTTCTACCTATATTATGTATGCTTTATATTTTTCCTTATCTTTAACATATGTTCTTCCATCTCTTTCAGAATATATATTAGCCCAACAATCACTTTGTGTTCTAGTTTATCCCAACTCAAAATATAACTTCACAATTTCCCTTTAGTATAAATTTCCACAATATTGGATTCCTTATCAATCAACTTAATTGAAATAATATGTGCGCATTTTGTAAGCTTGTCCATCACTACCATGATGGAATCATCTCACCTTTTTATCCTTGGTAACTTGGTGATGAAATTTATGGTAACAATTTGTCATTTGCATTTAGAAATGGAAAATGGATATATAAATCATGTTGGATGTCTATGTTTAGCCTTTACCTTCTAACATTACATGCATTTGGCTATGTAATCAACCACATTTCTTTTCGTGCCGAGTCAAAAATATTGGATTCTTATATCTACAATAGTTTTCTGGTACCCTAGGTTTCCAACATATGATGAATCACACCTTTCTCTTATCACTAAATTTCTCAATTCTTGAGAATTAGGAACATAAACTTGTGTTCCTTTGCAAGAGGATTCCATCCTCTTCTACCATGCAATCTTTAAATTTTTGGTGTGAATTACCTTGTCGTAATCCTGCTTTAATTTGTAAAAATTGTTAGTTTGATCCTAATCTTCCAGAATTATTCTTTTTAAGTATATGTTGTATATGCTAATAGCTATAGCATACATTAGATGCACCCTCTTGTTGAGTGCATCAACCTCTTTATTCCCTTTTCCCATAATGTTGTTGATGTCAAAGTCAAATTCACTAGGGCATTCCAACCATCTAATTTGTCGATGTGAGTATTTCAAACCGTTATGGTCTATTTTCGACTCAAAATTTCACCCCATAAGATAATGTCTTCACATTTCAATGCATGGATAATAGTTGTAACTTCCAAGTCATCGTTAGCATAATTTATTTCATGTTCTTTGATTTTACTCAATTCATATGACATTCCTATCTTGCATAAGGGGTCTACCAAGTCCTTCTTTACAAGCATTTATGCACACCAAAATATGCTCATTAATTTGGATCTGCATTCTTTAGAATAGGTGCATTGGTTAATCCATATTTTTTCTATTGAAAATTATCTTCAAAATTTGTAGTCCATTTAGTTTATACTCATCTTTGTTGCAATGAAATAATTGAATCTACAATCTTATAGAAATCCAATAAATATCATGTGGTAACTAGGTAAACCCCTAAACAATATCACCTTTAAAGTATTCTTTGGTGATTGCCAACCTTTGATGGATTTAATCTTCCCTAGGTCTATTGCTATGCCCTCCTCTAAGACATTGTGAACCAAATCATGGATTTTCCTTTGATAGAAAGTGCACTTCCTCAACTTGGCATACAATTATTTCCCTTGGAATGCATATAGCACCATCCTCAAATATCACTCATGCTCCTCTTTTGTCTTGGAGTGTATAAGAATATAACCCAAGAAGGCAATAAAAAAATAGTCTATATAAACTCTAAACAATCTATTCATCAAACATATAAAACTAGCAATTGCACCACATGTTTCAAAGTAAACGTTTTAAGGTGGTAGCTTAGGAAACAATATCATAGAAGAAAGAAAAAAATTGTATGCAATTTTTTTTCTTTACTCGCATTTCTTTTTTGTCATATGTTATGTTTGAGGGATATTTCAGCCAGGCCAAAATTCTAGAATATGTTCAAAATGAATGTAATGCACAACATCTTAACTCCAAAGGATTTATGAAATTCTCTTCATTAATATTCATGAACTATTATAAGTAAATTATTTAAATCAAACATTTCATAGCACAAGTAATCTCATATCACATTGTATTCACAATGAAATGGACAATAGTTTTTGTTACAAGGGATTCAAGATAATGTATGTTCATTTTGAGTCATTTTTATGTCAAATGTTGTTATGACTAGAAAATTTTAGTCATTTTGAGTCATTGTTTTGTACTTAACATTGCAAATGGATTTAGAGACCCTCTTAAATGGGTCTCTAAATTTTAATGCTCCATATGGACTCAAAGACCCCTTTGCCTCTAAATTTAACACTGCAGATGGATTCAAAGAAGGGGGTCTATGAATCCATCTACTGTGTTAAAATTTAGGGACAAAATGATATTCATAATTTTAACACTATAGATGGATTCAGAGACAACTTTGTCTCTAAATTTTAACAATGTAGATGGATTTAGAGACCCATGTAATGAAATGTAACACTTCAATATCAAAATTGCAAATTTCTATTTCCAAAGTGACATAATTAAAAAACTAGCATAAATGAGTAATTCATACACTTGTTCCCCAACCTAAAACTCCTTAAACATCTTGTTATGATTTGCATAACTTTCTGTCTGTTTTATGCTGCCTTTAGATTATTCTTAATTACCTGCATTTCTTGTTCCATCTCTGCCAACATGTCCGGTCCTATCAATACCTTGTTCATTAGATCACTCCAACTAATAGGGGTATTACAACTCCAACCATATATTGCCTCAAATAGACTCATCCTTAGTGACTCCTGATACCCATTGTTATAATAAAACTCAATCAATGGAATGTATTCTTCCCATCTCCTGTGTTGATGCATCATATACATCCTCAAAATTCCCTCTAATATCTTGTTGACCCTCTTTTTCTATCCATCTATCTGAGGATGAAAAGTTGTGCTAAAGGCCAAATATGTCCCCAAACCTAGAAATAGCTCCTTCCAAAACTTGGAAGTGAACTTAGCATCCTTGTCTGACACAATCTTCCTTGGAGTGCCATGCAACCTCACTACATCTCTGATGAATACTTATGCTACATCACTAGATGAATAAGTAGACTTCACTGGAATGAAGTGTGCTACTATTTTCAACATGTCCACCACAACCATGATGGAATCATGCTCTCTAGATGTCCTCGACAAACCTATGATGAAATCCATTGAAATGACCTCCCACTTCCACTATAGAATCTGAATCGGTTGTAGTAGTCCACTTGGATGTTTAAACTCTTGTTTCACCTGTTGACAGTCCAAGAATCTAGCCACAAAATCTGTCACATCCTTTTTTATATTCATCCAATGATAAAAATTCTTCATTGTTGTCAATGTCTTCTGGTATCTTGGGTGGCTTGAATAGATCTTTCCCCTCAATCTCGCCAAACCATCTGTTTTAAGACGATAGTCCACATTCTGACCACTTGTATCCTGCTATAACCTGTGCATAATCTCCATGTACCTACCATCTTGATGTCCTTCCTATAATATCCAATCATTCAAATATATTCCATAAGAACTTATAACTGCTATGATTTCACCTGTATCCTCCCGCTAAGTGCATTTGCAACCCTGTTCTCTTTACCTTTAATGTAGTTGATCTGAATGTCAAACTCAGGAATTGTGGCTAACCATGTAGCTTACCTGACATTTAGATTTAGTTGGTCAAACAAGTATCTTAGTCCACTTTGATCTCTCATCAACATGAATATCCTCCCAAGAAGAAAGTGTCTCCACATATTCAATGCATGGATGATTGCTACCAACTCAAGATCATGTGTCAGATAATTCTACTCATGCTCATTTATCTTATGTGACTCATAGAATACTACCCATCCTTCCTTCATCAAGACTCCACCAATTCCTCTCTTACAAGAGTTTTTACACACCGCAAAATCTTTTTTCAAATCTTTAATCTTTAACACTGGAGCATTTGTCAACAACTGCTTCAATTTCTCAAAACTAGATGCATATTCCTTTGTCCATTCAAGTTTCTTATCTTGCCTCTGTAGTGACGTAATAGGATATGAAATGTGAGAGAATTTCTTGATGAACCTCATATAATAAATTGCTAGCCCCATAAATGATCTTATCTCATCCACATTTCTAGGAGCTTCCCACTCCATGATATCCCTTATCTTCTCTAGATCCACTACTATGCTTTCCTTGGAAACAACATGTACCAAAAAATGTACCTTTTTTGAAAGAAATTTCATTTACTGAGATTGGCATAAAACTGATGCTCTCTCAACAATCCCATTACTACTATTAAGTGTTTGACATTCTCTTCCTCATTCTTAGAATATATCAAGATATCATCAATGAATACAATAACAAACGTTTTCAGATAAGGGCACAACACACTATTCATCAAGCACATAAAGATAGTTGGAGCATTAGTCAAACCAAATGGAACTACACCAAACTCATAATGCCCATACCTAGTCTAGAAAGTTGTCTTATAAATGTCCTCTTACTTGATGCATACCTAATGATATCTAGATCTCAGATTGATTTTTGAGAACACTGCTGCTCCTTTCAATTGATCAAACAAGCCATCTATGCTTGACAACAGATACCAGTTCTTGATGGTTACATTGTTAAACTGCCTGTAATCAATGCATAACCTGAGAGTACCATCCTTCTTCTTCATAAACAACATTGGTGCACCCCACAACGATACACTTTGCCTAATGTATCCTTTGTCAAGCATTTTCCCCAACTATAACTTCTTCAACTCCACTAAATCTAGAGTGCTCATCCTGTACGATGCCTTTGATGCTGGTGTTGTCCCTGGTACCAACTCAAAGGAAAAGTCCACTTCTATGTGAGGTGATAAATCTTAAATCTCTTCTAGAAAAACATGTCGAAACTGTTGCAACATCGGGTACCTTCTTAATACTTATGCATTGTCAACATCCATACCTTTGTCATTATAAATATGCACTGCAAATAACACACACCCCTTTCTGCGATTGTGCTTTTTTTGCATATTTGTCACCATTCTAACTGATGTTTAATTCTTCTTACCCTGCAAGATTTTTATTCTCCATTGTCATCCAAGCACTCAATGGCCTTGTCATAACAATCCACTTTAGTCCTATGAAGATACAACCAGTCCATACCCAAAATCATACTATATGATCCCAACGATAATACATTCAAATGTTTCTATGTGGGCATACCATTTAGCTTGAATGCACAAGTTCTTACCCAATGATGAACTCTTTTATTTTTACCTGTATCCAACTGTACTAACTAGTATTATGCATGCACTTATTTATTCAAACCACACTTATCCACTAGGTCAGGACTAACATAAATATAATTAGATCCAGGGTCAATCAAAATAGAAACAACTTGATCACAAATCTTACTATCCATCTCGCTAATAGATGTCTGGGGATCTTCCTATCTATTATCCAGTGCTGCTCAGATCTGTGAAATACTTTGCCCAACATCTCCAGCTGTCTGTGCCTCCTATGCAATGTAAATCTAAGGTCTACGATCCTGATTCTACAAACAATCCATCTTAATATACTCCTTACCAAATGTCTAATAATGCAACTATACTGTACCATCACCTTTATTCTTCTTCCCTCCATGTTGTGACCCATTAAACTTCTTGTAAGGTGCAACTTTTTCTTTCTCACCTACATCATGAGGCCTTGTTATTTTCAGCTACCATTTACCATTATATTTGTTTTTCCCTTTCTAACCTTGCTGAGATTTTGTCTTGCACTTTTATTGCTCATAACAATGCTTCAATTTACCAGTGACTTATTCAAGTGACCGAGGCTCATCATACTCAATCCGATCTCTAAACGTTAATGGAAATCCACTGACAAATCCTGGAACTTTGACCTTCTCATCTTTAAGATATGGTACATACCTCAATAACTCTAGGAACTTAGTCGTATACTCCTCATTTGTCATCGATCCCATCTAAAACTCATAAAATTCCTTAGCTTTGATTTCGTAGTACCTCTCTGACAAGTATGTCTTCCTGAAAAGTCTCTTGAATTCATGCCAACTCAAATCTTCTATTGTGATGTCTCTAACCCGCTTCACATCTTCCCACTAGATGTTTGCCTTCCCTTTGAGGCTAAAGATAGTTATTTTGGCCTTCATATTCTCTGTGTATTCATGCAACTCATATAATTTCTTCATCCCAAGTTACCATACCTTTGCATCCTCCGACTTCTTCAACTCCATCAAAAGTAGGTGGCTTCTCTTTCTTGAAATCATATGGAAAATATCCGATGTCACTCCTCCTATAAGGATGTGTTGCTCAAGGTTGTCATTGATGTCAATATGGCATTGTTTGTGATGGAAAATTCGTGTGATCTCTGATGTTTCCCTAGGATGCCCATTGATCATAATTCCATAGTGATGAAAGTTCTTATGAAGATGCCATAACCTCATGTATATTATGATATCCTTGATGAAGGACTTGATGACATATGATGACATGGTTGGAGACCATATGATGAGATGGAGGACCATATGATGACATATATTATCAAGTGACTTGAATCGGACCTTTGAATAATATCCCATTTTCAGAGTAATAAACTTTGGAAACCTTTTAACCAAAGTTCCAATGCATATAACCAAAATTCCAACACATATAATATAACACAATGCTATAATAAAACCCTATGGGAGTTATATCATATTGATGTTTTTATTGTGTGTCACCACTCAAAACCTTTGATCTTGATCTCCAATCCCAATCTCCGATCTCCGATCTCTGATCCCAATCTCCAATATTCAATACGATCTTCAATAATTGATCTACAACCTGATCTCTGATTTGCTTCGACTTCCGATATGTGGACCCGACTTGACTTAATAACGATTTAATTATCAAATTCTATCTGCCACTTCTGATAAGACCTAATCTCCAATTGTCGTTATGGTCGCAGACCTGATTAGATTTATCATAACGTTTTAATATAATATCGTGTCCGCTTCTTTGGAACTTTCCTATATCACATGTTTTGCACTTTATGTCATGTTAAAGCTTCCTATACCCAAACCTCTGATACCAATACAAAGAAAAATATTTTTTGAAGTCTAGCCAACCTATGCTCTGTCTCTCAAGTTAGCCTCCCTCCATTAGTCACATACCCTCATTTCTAAATCGAATCCATATAACTAAGAGTTCAAACTTAATTTCTCGATGATCAATTTCGGTCAAGGAGATATAGAGACATATCACAGTTCACAGCTCATGAACTAGGGACACCAATGAAGTGTTTTGAAGATTTGTTTGGGTGAAAATATGGAGTTGATACACTTGGATTTGCAGCTATGACAAGATCTATACCACAAAACATGCGACAAGGACTATACCTTAGAACAAAAAAAAGGTTTCAAACCAATGTGAAGGGTTGTAGTTCGGATTCATTGCTCGACAGGTTCCCAAGCAATGGAACATGCCTCAGACCTATGAAAAGATTAATTCTTTGACCTATATGACCTCAAATTTGTATGACCTTGGACCAATGAAGTAAGGTTTCAAAATAGTGAATTAAAGTTTTAGAATGAGGCTCCATATTTTAGAACCATGTGATTCAAATACTCCTGTGACAATGAGCATGCATTTGTGATAGCAATACATCATTTGAGACTAAGTAAGGTTACATTTGTCATCATTTGAAGGGAGTTGAATACATCACCAACATTGAAGTGTTTGTGATTTTTTCCTGGAAGTAATCATATTGCAAACCTCTAAATCAGTCACTTCTAAAGTAGTCACCTCATCATTGTGAATAGACCTTTGAAGTAGTCACTCCTAAAGCAGTCACCTCAGTATTTTGAACAAACCTCGACATTGTGAACATACCTTTGAAGCAGTCACATGTGGAGGGATCAAACCTGTCCTATTATCTGTAATTCAGTCGAGGATTATAGTCATCATTTTGAGTAGACTTTGAAGGAAATAATGTATCCTTTGGACAATCAATTTTGTTGATGAAAATTTGAAGATATCCTTGTAGGAGACATATTGAAGCATCCTTGAAGTAGCAAATGTTGAGGTACATTATAGAATCATTAGAATAATTATTTGGTACAGAGTTTGAGGCTTAGTACAACTTATTGTAGACACATTGTTGAGAATCCCTAGATGTCCTTGGAGTTAATCTTGGAGACCATGATGCAGTCATCATGAAGTGACCTTAGATAGTCTGTTTGGGTGAAATGAAGATTTTTGGTGACACATTCTAAGAAGAAAAGGTTTTCATTGATGAAGTGATTTGGAGGAGGCATTGCTGAAGATAGACAAGGTTCTTTGAAAAATATATTGGGAGTTGTGAACAATCATCAAACTTATCTTGACAAATTGGAAGACAAGGCTAGATCCTTAGAGGATAGGAGTCCTTAAGAAACTAGGTTCGAGCCTTTACGAGAGATAAGGTTGGAGCCCTAGAGGTTGGTGCCTCAACTAACAAGGTTGGAGCCTTGGGAAGTCCAAGTTGGTGCTTGGAAAAATACATGTTGGAGAGTGGGAAATTGAAGATTGGTGTCTTCATCTAGGGTTGGATACCTACATTATATTGTATTGGATTTATTGTAAAGAAGAAGTTAATAAAAGTATTTATTCTTATTGTTCATTTTGTGTTCTAATTATAAGTGATCTAATTGGTAAAAAATAACAATTGAAAAGAAATATTGATTCAACCCCCTCTCAATATTTACAACAATTGGTATCAAAGCTAGTACCTTCGATCAAAGCCTAATGACTTGAAGATTTATCCCTAGAAAACAAATGGAAAATCCAAGGAAGAAAGCCTCCAATCCTTCTAAAGATGTTTCTTCCTTAACCGTGAAAATTGAAGACAATCAAATTGGGAAAGTTCCATTCTTTAATGAAAACTTTGATATATGGAAGGTAAAAATGAGAAATTTCTTAATGGCTCAAGGCGTTGAAGTATGGGAATCAGTGATTACTGGAAGAGTGATGGAAGGATAATCGAAGGAGTATATGCAAGAGTGATGAAGGTGATCTTGAAGGGGCTAGCAGATCGTATAAAGGCCAAAGTGCAAAAATGTTCATGAACAAAATATACGTGGGACAAACTTCATGATCTTCACTCAAGAGAAGCATTAACCATGAATGCTAGACAAGAAGATGATGGAAAGTAAGAAGGAAATCCATAATCCATTAAGGAAGTTGAAAACATGAGTGAAGACATAAAGGTAAAGGAAGACCTAGAAGATGAAGAGATTAAATATGACTTCAAAGAAGATCTCATGGAAAAGCTTGTAGCTACCCTAGAAGAGATAAGCAGTTTGAAAAAGGATAATGATGAGCTCAAGAAGAAATCACAAGATGGTTACCATGACCTTGAAAAGATAAGGAAGGAAGTTAATCAATTCAAGCTTCAAGTTCAAGAAAGAGATGAGGAGCTCACCAAACTTAAGGAGGAATTTCCTCAAAACAAGAAAAGACATCATAAAGAATTCATATCCATGACAAATCAATTGGATAAGGCAAATAAAAGGGAAGATACTTTGTCAAGCCATATTGAACAAAGACACAAGAACTTGAACAAAATTGAAGAAAAAATTGGTCAATACAAGGAAGAGCTCTCCTCCCTTATATCTCAACTAGAAGAAGCAAAGAAACAAGGACAAGGAGTTAAGAAGGTGATGGAAGCTTTGACACTCATAGAAGGACAAGTTGTTGAAGCAAAAAAGGAAAGAAACACCATGACATGCCAACTAGAAGAAAAGAATGACGACATCACTAATTAAGATAAGAAATTATGTCACTCAAGGCCCAATCATGTGAAGCAACCAAGATAAAGGAAGAAATGGAGATCAGTCTATCAAAGAAGAATGAAGAATGCAAGAAAATTAAAGAAGAAAGTGATATCGTTAAAAATGAAGTTAATCATCTAAACTAGAGCCTAAAAGTCTCCCAAATTCTAGATGACATCCTAAGTCATCAAAGATCTCCTCTTGATAAATCAAGTCTTGGCTATGTAGGTGAACCCTCAAGCAAGAATGATGCAACCCCTAATGATTCAATGCTTCAAACAACAAGGATGTGGAGAATCCTACAAAAAATATTGATGCCCCCAGTTCTATCAAAAGAAAGGAAAAGGGTCAAGATGACATTGCAAGAAACCCTACTACAAGAAGATATGCAGATGGTGTCAGGGATGCAAGAGCTAATGGATATCATCAAAGAATTCCAAGGAAAAAAGAATTCATAATTACATCAATACAATCTCCATCTCCTAGGAACCAAAGTTCTTGTACAAATTTTGGGCACAAGGCAAAGGATTGTAGAGCATACCATAAGGACAAATATAATGGTCCCCATGAGTCTCCTAGAAGCAACTTTACAGTAAGAAATTATGCATCTTCATTTATGTACAAAATTGAAAGCTTCAATTGTCATAACATTGGACATATGGTTCATGATTGTAACTTGACTTGGGTCCCTAAGCAATCTAAAAACATGACTACCAACCAAGAAAAGAAAGTTACACAAGTATGGAGAAGGAAGCAAATTGGATCCAAAAGTATCTTGAAAACTCCAACTAATAACACATGTTGTTGATTTGATGAAGACATCCTTGGAAAATGTGATATTCCAAGTGTTTGATGATGAGACTCTACCAAAAAGAAGATCATGCATACTGTTAGGGGGAGATTGTGATTCTTGAACATTATTGTAGAAGCTATCTGTAAAGAGCCCTATGAAATCCTTGATGGACAATCATCACTTGATAGATCATCTCTCAGGATAAACTCAATTGAAGAAAATAATCCTTTACTCATCCGATGGACCCCTGTTGAAGATGTCTTCCAAGGCAAAAAAATTCTTGTCTTAAACAAAAAGAAGTAATAGAGGAGTTTATGTAGGTAGGGGGAGTTGGACGATCATCTACCTCATCGATTTCCATGAAGGCATGCAAATACTTAGGGAGAGAAAGTTCATTGAAGTAAGAGCACCATGACATCGAGAGAAACATATCTATGAAGAACTATCATTGATGAAGAAAATGATGAAGAGAAACAAATTGATAGGGAGAGTTCTTGGGCACCCCGTTTGCCATTGATGTCAAAGGGGGAGAAAATGTTGAAGGGAAAGCATATTTCCGTCAATGAAAAAGACGGAGACTTTTGATCAAGGTTTTCATTGATGTCAATATGGAATTGTTTGTGATTGAAGATTCATGTGATCTCTGGTGTTTCCCTAAGATGCCCATTGATCATAATTCCCTAGTGATGAAAGTTCTTATGAAGATTCCATAACCTCATGTATATTATGATATCCTTGATGAAGGACTTTTTGACATATCATGACATGGTTGGAGACCATATGGTGAGATGGAGGACCATATGATGACATATATTATCGAGTGTGTCATGCGGAAAGAGTTATTTTTGCGGACAAACCTAACCTCCCTAGGAGTCTAAGACTCTCTAGTGACAAACAAACCAAACAAGAGCTATCCTTCTCTAAACACACATTATTCTACGAGAATTCAAATGTTTTCGATCTTACCTTAGGTCCAACGCTTGTTGTAGCAGTCCAGCCTTGCTGATCCAGATGAGCCCTCCTTCACTTTCAGACCTGCATACACTAACAAAGCAAACAATTACATAGCATCTGAATATTCATCATAAAACAAAGCATATTTATCACATAGACCAAGGAGTACATGAAATAATTCATTAAGAACAAATCATTGAGAAGAATGACTTATTTGTATTAAGGAAACAAAAAAGAAACCATTACAACCTGAGCCTTGGTGTTGTGCAAGTTCCTCCCAGGGTCCAGCAAGAGTTTTCCTCTACTTTGACCAGCTCACCCACT
>APFE030772885.1:71945-134919 GCA_000404065.3 Pinus taeda | reverse complement strand
CTGACTAAGTCCCAAGTCTGGTTATGCATTAAGGAGTCCATCTCTTCTTCCATGGCTAGCTCCCACTTCTTCCTGCTTGCAACCTGCATTGCTTCTTCATAACATTCAGGTTCACCAGAATCAGTCAACAATAAATAATATAATGAAGGAGAGTATTGTTTAGGGGGTATACTATCCTGGTAGATCTTCTAACACCACTTTCAGGTTTTTGGGGTGCCTATTGCTATTGTGGTGGTTGTTGTTGTTGTGGTTGTTTATTATTATTATTTTCAGGCACCTTTACTTTTTCAGTGATTTCATCAAGCACTGTGTATTCCTTTTTTTCTTTTTCCTGTTTCTTTTCCTGCAACTGGTTCTTATACAAGACCTTTTCATTGAATATTACATCTCTGCTCCTAATGATTTTGTGATTTTCATAATCATATAAGCGATAACCAAAATCATTAACACCATATCCAATAAAGGTACATTTCTTTGACTTTGGCTCAAGCTTTGTTCTATTTTCTTTATCAATATGGACAAAGGCCTCACAACCAAAAGGCTTTAAAAAGGAGTAGTTTACCTTTTTACCTGTCCATGCTTCCTCTGGAACACCACCATCCAAGGAACTTGAAGGCCCTATATTTATTAGATAAACAACAATATCTACAACATCTACCCAAAACTGTAAAGGCAATCCTGCATGCAATCTCATGCACCTTGCACGCTCCATGATTGTTCTGTTCATCCTTTCTGACACACCATTTCCTTGTGGTGTTCTTGGAACTGTCTTCTCTCTGCGAATTCCATGCTCTGAACAGTACCTATCAAACTCTTTGCTACAATATTCACCTCCATTATTTGATCTGAGACACTTCAATTTTTTTCCTGTCTCAATCTCAACTAAAGCTTTCCATTTCTTGAAAGTATCAAATACATCAGAGTTATTCTGAATACAATAAATCCAAGTTTTTCTAGTTGCATCATCAATAAAAGTAACATAATAATGATAGCCACCGAAAGATGATACCTAAGCAGGTCCCCATACATTTGTATGCACAAGCTCTCATTTTTTGCTCCTTTTCTTTCCCAACTCTAAGAAGTCTGACTCTCTTCTGTTTTCCATAAATGCAATTCTCACAGAAGTCCAAATCAACATTCTTCAAACACGGCAACAAATTTCTTGAGTGAAGAATCTTCATCCTCTTCTCACTCATGTGTCCGAGCCTATGATGCCATAATGTTGCATCTGCTCCTTTGGAAGTTAAATCATTAACAGAGTTAGAAATACCATTGCATAAATACATGTACCAACCTTTTCGCCTTTTGCTATTACCAGGGGCTCCTTTGGTGACCTTCATCAGCTTTATCTCTCAAAGTTGTCACACAACCTTCACCGCCTGACTGCCTTGTTGAAATAAGATTTTTCTTCAGATCTGGAACATGCCTTACCTCTTTTAGTAGCCATTGGTTTCCATTCTGTTGTTTTACAAGAACCTTACCCATTCCAACAATTTTTACAAGGTTTATCATCACCCAAATGGACTTGTCCAAAATCTCCTTGAACATAGTCATGAAAATATTTCTTATCAGGTGTGGAATGGAATGAGGCCCCTGAATCTACCACCCAGGAATCAGTAATATTTTCGAAAAAAGAATCAAAGCATCTTGTAACACCTCACCTGTCACATTTGCTTCATGATTGTTTTCTTGTTGTGCATCTCCTTTTCCCTTCCGAGATCTAGATTCTATAGTCTTTCTTTAGGTGTCCTTTTCTCCACATTTCCAACACACTATCCCCGATTTGGACTTGGATCTGTCTTTCCTTGATTTACTGCAATATCCTGAGCTCTTTCCTCTTTCCATTCTTCTTCCCCTAGACTCTACACTCAAAGCATTACTCGATGTCTCACCGGAGCTTTTCCGTCGCATTTCCTCGCTAAGGATAGCACCGACAACATCATCAAACTTTAAAGTACTAGATCCAGAAACAGAGTTACTAATGGCCATTACCAAACCATTCCAACTTTCTGGTAATGAGCACAAGAATAACAGAGCTCTAACTTCATCATCAAAGTTTACCCCTACAGAACATAACTGACTTGTAACGGTATTAAAATCATTTAAATGATCTGCAACAGATCCACCTTCCGACATCTTCATATTAAATAACCGTTTCATAAGAAATACTTTGTTTGAGGCCGAGGGTTTTTCATATAGTTTCTCCAACGCCTGAATCAAACCCTCTGTCGTTGTTTCCTTCGAAATGTTGAAGGCGACCGACGCTGCAAGGCACAACCGTATTGTTCTGAGTGCCTTTATATCGAGAATGTTCCATTCTGCATCTGTCATTGCCGTCAGCTTCTTTGCTTTTGCACTCAATGGTAGGTACAGATCTTTCTAATAGAGATAATCTTCCATCCGCATTTTCCACAGCAGGAAGTTTTGGCCATTAAATTTCTCGACCCTGAACTTACCATCTTCTGCCATTTCTCCCACTTAAATGAGGAACCCTTCTTTCCTGCAAGTTTATCAACCAAATAGACCTTCGGCTCTGATACCAGTTGTTAGAAAAATTATATATGACAGAGAAATGCAAGACATATAATATGCGGAAAAACAGAAACACATAAAACCAGAGAGACACAGATATACATGGTTCACCCAGTTTGGGCTACGTCCACCCCGAACAGCTAGTCCTTCCTTTCTATTATCCAGCAAAATGAAGAGACACAACCTATAGTAGATCCGCTGTAATATCCTCTGTTTTCTCTTACAGTCTCACCTCTCCGTTTCTCGCTCTGAGAATACACACATTCCACAGCCTCAATACAATACCCTCATAAAGAGAGGGGTTGCCTTCTAGGGCAAAAAATAAAAACCCTAAACTAAACATAAATTCTACCGTCAGAGCATCCGCCTAATGAACGGCCCAGATTGACTAGAAATTACTATACTTTTACAAGGCAATTTTAAATCTGCTTTTAGCTTCGGGGGTGCTGCCCCCGAAACCCCCACCGGGGGACTGCTGACCCCCAGACCCCCATGGGGGGGACAAGTCCCCCCCGCACCCCCCCGCGTGGAGGGGTGTACAATCTTCCTGGGGTATACATCCGACTGAAACAAAGACCTCTAAATAATCATGCTCCACACCCAACAATTACAATATACCAAAGTCTCATTGCTCCCTTCTACACTACATCACAAATGGAGTGGTACTTGATCTCAATGTGCTTCAACTTGTTATGAAATGCAGGGTTGTCAGAAAGCTTAGCATAGCTTTGATTGTCACAATATATCATGGTCGACTTCAGCATATGATCAAATAGTCCCTCGAGTAGTTTTTGAAGCCACACTACTTCACTACTAACCAACCAAGCTACAATATACTTTATCTCTACTTCTTGCTCATTCAACAAATCATAGTGGAACAAAAGTAGCGTCCTGATGTACCCTTCTTGTCATTCGTTTGTAATGTCCCTTCCTACAAAAAATTTACTTAAGTTTATTATCACAATTTTGGAAATTTTGCTCACTATGGGACCCACGAAATTTTAGGCTAGGACTTAGGAAAAGAGGGGCCGAAAATCATTTTGATGGTGGGACGTGGGGGCCACACCCACTTGAAATATGCATAACCCTTGGAGGAAATTCGATTTGCCAAGGAAGGGGGTCAAAATACTTGATGGAGGGACCGACATGGGAAGGTAGTTTGAAAATTATAAATAGAAGGAGCTTAGCAACTTTTGGGGTCTTTTATTAATCATACATTTCTCTTGTTGCTCGAGTTGCTTAGCCAGGTCACAGTGTTGTTCAGCGCAAAGCTTTCCAAGGGGAGAGCTCAGCCTTATTTCGGTGGACTACGAGTGCCACCCTAGGGAGGTAAGTTTGTGTCGATTTGGAGGGGAGATTGAAGGAGTTCAGAGCACATCGTATAACCTTTCTCTCAGCCAGTTCAAACTCCGGGAGGACGCAGGAGGGGACCACGAACTACTCATTCCAGCTATCTTCCGAGTGGTGTTTGCCAGGAGAAAATGTGTATAGTGACTCTAGGGGAACAAGAAGCTAATTAAGAAGTTTTGGGGCAGGAGATTGCTATTTGGAGGCAAGACGTAATTCATCCACCAGGGCTTGTGCAGTAGTCATTTTATGGGCACATGTGGAAAATTGGCGGAAGTGCTTTGGAGTTGGATTTTGCCGGGAAAATTAAGATCTTAGGGGAGGTCAAACTCAACATTTTGGAGTGATTGGGAGGCTTCTCCATAGAGAATGCAGACAGACTGTATTTTCCAACCGTTGGGGAGGATTGTTTGAGCACCAGAGGTGGGCCTTTCAACAGTATCTTTCCAGCAAACGATGCAATTTTCTAGTGTAGCACAAGGCATCTTTGGAACAACTCATTCTCTCATCCGGGCATTCTATTTTTTCACCTAGGTCTTGTTAAGCTTGTCATTGAGGCAAGCCCAGGTGCACTCCTTCCATACCATTGTACTCTTGCTCCATATTTTTAATAAAATGGCTCAATTGGATGACGTTTTTATTGTTTCCATGGGTGTTCTCTGATTTTTCTGAATTTTGGTGCTTGCATGTATTATTTCGCTTTGCATATCATTGTTTTTACTAATTACGAACATTACAGTGGTATGAGAGCTCAGATCTTGGCTAAATTGTGGGGGTTCTTATGAACGAGAAGGATAGTCAGAACGTTATTTACTGAAGGCAAAGGTACCAGCGCAGGGAGAGGGATTTGGAGATCACACCTGATACTGACGCACGTGGGAAGGCAGTAATAGTGGCAAATATGGGGGAGGATGATGCCAAAGAGTAACGAGGAAGCAGCAGTTGATAGCCTCTTGAAGGCCCTAAATGATTTAGCCAAAGGACAGAAGGAGATGTTGGAGGAAATCAAGCAGCAGAATAGGGACAAGAGCATCCATCGTGAGTTCCTATTTGGAGAAACTTCAGGGGCCTCACAACAGTACGACCACCCATCACCAGCCACTCACCCACCAGCTTTCAATGGGCCAACTAGGACCATGCTGCCTACCTTTCTACCTTCATCACCTAGTGAGCATGGTCGGTTGGATGATCAGATGCCCATGGGAGATTGTTTCAGGGAATGGAAATCCATGGGAGAAGATTTCAAAGCAGCCTTGTCCTTCAGGGATCACTGCCATATCAAGTAGAACGAGAAGGGAAGGTATAGTGGGGGATCTAGTATGTAGAGTTCAGAGTTGCAGTGTAACATTGGGAGGAGCTTGGGTGGAGAAGTTGGATACTTATTTCTAGCCTAATAGGATGACAGAGGTGGAAGCCATCAAAATGGCTACCTGGAACTTGGAGGGAGAGGCACACGATTGGTGGTTTCATGGCTTGACCACACTAGGGCATGCCAGCGTGACCTCTTATGAGGACTTTACATAGAGAGTGGTGGAGCATTTTGATAGGAGGGACCCAAACGCTCAATTCAAGGTGTTGACCCAGCTTATGCAAACTAGCCACCTAGAGCACTACATATCAGATTTTTTGAGGGTCTCAGTCATGCTGCTAGACATGTCTAATGCTAGGAGGGTGTACACATTAATAGAGGGCTTGCTTGAGCCATTGCGTGGAGTGGTGAAATCCCGCAAACCCACTATTTTGCAAGAGGTAGTGACTTGTGCCAGGGATTTGCAGGGGGGCATCCCCAAGACTAGAGCACCCACACCATCACTGGCTCCCTACCCATAGAAGGGGCATGACACGAGGCCCCCACCACAACGAGCAACCCAGGGACATGGGCAGTTAGATGAGGAGACCAGGGGAGACCTTCGAAGGAGGAAGCTATGCTTCACTTGTCGAGAGCCTTGGGCACCAAGCCATAGATGCATAGCGGGCAAGGCCCACTACATTAACGGCTTCTCGGATGGCAACCAAGAGGACGATGTGGAGTTGGAGATTGGCAGGGGTGGCAATGAGACTCATGCAGAGAGGGTACCACCACCACCTGGGGGAGCACCTTTCACACCATCTAGAGGAGTCCTAGCTTCTTTGTGTGGGGTTCTCAAATTTTTTGACCCTGAGGATCAGAGGCACAGTGCAGGGGCAGCGTGTCTCAGTTTTTGTAGACAGTGAGGCCACCCACAATTTCATTGATGCACAGATGGTACAGAGGCGGGGTATCACTACAAACGAGTTCGAAGGGTTCTCAGTTCTGGTGTCGGGGCATAGCACTATGCAGTGTACTCGATATGTTCCTGCTTTGACAGTGACCATGGGGAACTACTCCGTGACAGATCATTTCTTTGTTGTGGATGTGTCAGACACCAACGTGGTGATTGTTGTCCAGACTCCAATGGTTCTACTCCCTTGGGCGGGTCACCAGTGATTCGAGGAAGTTGGAAATGGAGTTCACTGGGTCGGATGGCAAGCTGGTGGTTCGTCAAGGTATGCATTCATATCCTCCACAAACAGTATTAACGCACAGGATGGAAGCTCAAACCCACACTCAAACAACATTTGACTCCCCTTTCTTTATGTGTGTATTCGTTAGGGTTAGACTTCATAATTCGAAATTTTTTTAGGTTGGCTTTTCACTTTAAATTTTTAACTTTTCATATTTTTGTTTTGTTTTATTTAAATTTAAGAAAAAAAAAGAATCTCAAAAAAATGGTTTAAATTTTTGACTTTGATTTTATTTTTTATTTCGAATTTCATTTTGTTTTACTTTTTTTTCCTCTTTTTTATGACATTTTGATTTTGCTTGAGATAATAAAAACAAAAATTTTAAAAATAAAATCAATTTCATTTTATGTGACTTTGATTTAAATCAAAATAAGACTTTGCGCTTCACATTAAAAATTTTAAATTTTTGTGTGGCCTTTGGCCCATTAAAAATTTAACTTATTAAAGCCTTTTGATTTCTTTATTTTTGTCACATTAAAAAATTTAATTGATCATTTACCACATTAAAATTGCTTGATAAGCTTAACACATTAAAAATTTGCCTAAGGAATAATTGAATTTTAAATCTAAAGTTCCTTCTTGGTGTCTTTTTGTGTTAAGGGTAAAATCTAAAGGGAAAATTTTGTGGTATTGACATTTTAATTTCTCTATAGTCAAACACGCTTAATAATTTTGAAATCGTCTCTAAAGATTGACTATAGGAGAATTAACAAATTTTCTAGATCTGGGTCATTAAAGAAAAATCATTTTAAATTCTGGATTGTGAATTGCTTAGCATTTAAATTTCATGTTCTTCGTGGTATTTAAATTTTTTGAGATTTAATTGCTAGAATATTTTGCATGCTAAGGTTTTGAGCATCTAATTGTTCATGATCTTCATTTCTATCACATCTCTAATTTTCTTTTGAATAGCTTGATTTTGTTTCTTCAAGTAGGTTAATGGTTAATTGATTATCTAAGGCATTGGTCTAAAAATCATTTATATCTTGTGGTTGTTTCTTATTCATCTCAATTTATATATATAAATAACTCAGTTAATCAAAACTTGTCTCATTTTCATTAAGTTATTCAGCCTTAAGTCTCCTAGATCCTGTGTTCCACATGTTTTCCTCATTCATTTACCCCTAGGGACTACCCCCCTTGACTTGTCTAGGAGAGAGTCTAAACAAAGTGAGTAAAGACTAGAGTGACAACCCTTACTCTGAACATTGTCGCGGTGCCTGGACACTTTGTGCGACAACACTCCCCAATCACATGGCCAAGGTACAGCATCTCCGTCAATCCAAACTCCCATTTGGACACCTTGGTGTACAATTGTCGATCCTCAAGTATGTGAAGCACCTCTTCCAAATGCCTTGCTCCTTCCAAGTCTTGCTATAGATCAGGATGTCATCAAAGAATACCAGCACAAACTTGCGAAGCTACTTGCAAAGCACGTGGTTCATGAAAGACTGGAAAGTAGTTGGGCCATTAGTTAGCCCAAAGGACATCACCAAGAACTCAAAGTGCCCATAATGGCACCGAAAAGTTGTCTTCGATATGTCCTTCTCCGGAAATCTAATATGGTGGTAGCCCGAGCGCAAATCAATCTTAGAGAAGCATTTATCTCCTCTAATTTCGTCCATCATCTTATCTATGTGTGAGATCGGGTATCGGTTCTTCAATGTCTTCTTATTCAAGGCCTGATAGTCAATACACATGCGAAGGGTCCCATCCTTCTTCTTCACCAACACAACTGAAGAAGCGAAAGGAGTCGAACTGGGCCTAAAGTGTCACAACGCCAACAACTCGTGTATGGCACACTCAATCTCATCCTGGTAAGCCTTGGGATGTCAATATGGAGTGGTTATCAAAGCATGCACACCCTCCTATAATTCAATAGTGTGCTTAAATCCCCTATTAGGTGGCCTGCTTGGAGGAATGTCTCCAAAAACTGTTGGGTACCTATCCAATATCTCCTGGGTATACTGGTTGTGGTTGAGTCCTTGCCTCTGTAATCCTGAGCTCCACTTCCCACTCTATGTCCCCATGTTGTAAATCAACCTCCATCTGATGTGTTGACACCGTGTGTGTTGGGTATGAATGCATCCTCTCAACAACACCAGCTTCCCATCTGGCCCAATGAACTCCATCTCCAGTTTCCTCCAGTCTATAGTGACTCGTCCCAAGGAAAAGAGCCACTGGACACCCATCACTATGTTGGTGTCCAGGACATCGACCATAAAGAAGTGATTGGTCATAGAGTAATTACCATAGACACTGTCAATCTAAAGAAATATCTAGAGCATTGCATAGTCATGTCTCCCTACACCAAGACTGAAAACCCCTCAAAGCTCTCATTTTGTATACCTCTCCACTCCACCATCTCTACATCAATAAAGTTGTGGGTTGCTCCACAATCCACCAAGACTGCTACATGTTGTGCCTACGTCTTGCCCCTAATCCTCAGTGTGAGATACTAGGGAACTCCCCTCAGTGAAGCAACAACCCCTCCAGTGGGTCTAAAGAGGTCTCCATCAGGTGGAGGTTGTGCTCCTTCTCCTCCACTACCATTGATGGTCTACAACTCACCACCTCCTACATCATCCTCCTGCTCCACACCATCCTCTGGCTCACTGTCAGGAAACACCTCTATGCAATGGGCCTTGCCTTCAATACATTGATGTCTAGGTTCCTAAGGCTCCTGGCAAGTGAAGCACAACTTCCTCCTACGGAGGTCTCTCTTGGTCTCATTGTCCAACTGCCCACGCCCCTGAACATCTCTCCTCGTTGGGGGTCTAGTGTCTCGGCCCTTTTGTGGGAAAGGAGCTCATGGTAAAATTGGTGCCCTAGTCCTGGGAATTGTGTCCTGTCAATCTAGTGTGTGGTTCACTACCTCCTATAGAGTGGTGGGCTTGCTTGCCCTCACTAGACCACGTAAGGGCTCAACCAAACCCTCCACAAAGGTGTAGACCCTTTGGCGTCCGATAAATCTGGCACCATCACAAACACCCTCAAGAACTCTATTATGTAATGCTCAGGTTTGCCTGTCTGCTTGAGCTGGGTCAACTCCCTGAAGTGTGCCTCTAGATCCCTCCTGTCAAAACACTCCACAACCCTCCATGTAAAGTCCTCATATGAAGTCACACTAGCATGTCCTAGCGTGGTTAACCCATGGAACCACCAATCGTGGGCCTCCCCTTCCAAGTGCAAGGTAGCCATTTTAATGGCTTCCGCCTTAGTCATACAACTACACGGAAAATATGTGTCTAACTTCTCCACCCATGCCCCAGTCGTGCACTTGGGTGAGCCATCAAATGTGGCGAGGTACATCCTCCCAATGGTATGTTGCAACTCCGAGTTTTGCGCACCTGAACCTCCTGCGCCCTTACCCTTATCTTTCTACTTAAGCTAGCAGAAATCCTAGAAACTCAATGCAGCTCAAAACTCTTCACCCATCGATTGTCATTCCTTGAAATATTCCCCCATGGGCATCTCGTCCTACCCAGACTACTCACCAGCTCCTGAGGGTAAAAACATGGGCAATGTGGTTTTGTTTGGCCCACTAAAAGCGTGTGGGTGAGTCAAAGGAGAATGATGGTCGTACTAGTGGGAAACCCCTAAGTTCTCTCCAAAAACGAAATCTCGGTGGACACTCTTGTCATGGTTTTGTTGCTTAATCTCCTCCAGCATTTGTTTCTGCCCTTTTTACAGGTCATTCAAAGCCTTCAAGAGGCTATTGAATGTTGCCTCCTCTTTGCTTGTTGGTTCCACCATATTTGCTTCCACTACCTCTTGTTCTGGGGTCTCAATATCAGGTGTGATCTCTAATTCCCTCTTGACTCCTATATCTATGCCTCTTGTAGGTAATGTTTTACTTCTCTTCTGGGGTCATAGAAGATTTCCTCCACAGCTGAGCCAAGACCAATGATATGATACATCTGTAATATTCCTACTAGGAATTTAACAGTGATAATCAAAACAAAACACCATATGCAACACAAAAACTTCGAACATGCAATTAGACACCTAGAAATTGCCAAAAAACTGCACCAAGCGAAGCCATTTTAATAATATATCAAGGAGAGTACAAAGATGTATGGAGTAAGTTCAACTAGGCTTGCACAAGCAAGCTAGACAAGTCCTAAGTGATCAAATGCGTTGCCCGAATGAAAGAAGTACTTCTCCTTCAACCCCTCCGCTAGCCCAAGAATTTTGTTGCTGCTGGCTGGAATGAAACTAGAGTTTGACCCTTCTAGAGTCTCAGAAAATTATGTTAAATTAACCTCGGGCTCTCCTCACCAAACCCACAAAGACCCAGAAAAGGTTTGGCCTCGTTCCAACCTCCTGGAAATACCCCCAAATAGTGTGAGTTCCTCCTCCAACTGGGCATTCGCACCCCTGTGAATCTATTGCCCCCTAGGCCTCCAAAATGCTGAGAAATCCCTCCAATAATTATCCTTACGACCCCTAGCAAAACTCAGCCTCAAAATCCTGGCCAAGCCTCCCACAACAAATGCACTCCTCAAGTCACTTCGTAGACCCAGTCATACCACCTTTGTGCATGCCCAAGAAGAAAGAATTTGGCCTAAAGGATGGCCACCAGATCATGCCACCAAACCACTGCAAAAACGTTGTTAAATGCCAAGTAAATGTGCTCCTAAAAACCCAGAACCAACTCTACCCTGAAGCTCTCTCCACAAGAATGAGTGGCCCCTTTCCGCGCCCAATCTTCTCCCAAGATAGCTTGAATTTCCTCGTAGTATCTCTCGAAACAACTCCCAAGTGTAGCAATGGCTACCCTAGGGTGGCACTCGAAGTCCACTGAAGGAGGTGATATCTCCCCTCGGAAATCTCGTGTGTTGAACAACACTTTGTAGACTTAGCTCAATAGCTCAAGCATACAAGAGAGTTTGTTTGTCAAATGATCAAAAGCCCCAAAATGATGTATGCTCCTATTTATCATTGAGCTCTTTTCTCTCCATGTGGGTCCCATGCACTGACCCCCTCTTGTCTTTCTCCCTCCAAAAGTGTGTTACTCCAAGGCGTGCATATTCCTCTTGGGGTAGCCCCCACCATCCACTAATTTTTTGATTTGTCTCTCTTCTCCTAAGTTGTAGACTCCCTTAGCCAAAATTTGCAAATGGGCTCCTCCTAACCCACTTTTCCTAAGTCCTAAGCAAAACTCAAAATTGTGCAAAAATTGTGACTATTTAGCAAACTGCAAAGTAGGAACATCACAGAAAACACCATACTTGAATAGGACTATAAATGAAGATGTTGGACATTGGATAAACCAACGGTCCTCGTGTGTTTCGCGACATCGACTAACCGCCTCTTGTCGATCATTATCTCTGGCAATGCGATCATTAATTAACACCTACGGGTTTTGGTCTAACGACAATCATGACTCCCAACAAGTGGTATCAAAGCATAGGCCACGAGTTCGATACACACCTGGCTCGCGTTGGGGGGAGGGATATTGTTGGACATTGGATAAACCAACGCTTCCTTTGTTTTCCGCGACATGGACTAACTACCTCTCATGGATCCTTATCTATGGCAATGCGATCCTTTACTAACACCTGCAAGTTTTGGCCTAACAGCGATCATGATTCCTAGCAGAACAAGTTTGTATTGAACAACCACAAGGATTTGAAATAAATAGCAGGGAAACTCACATTTGCAAATTTAAGAAAGCATTATATGGACTAAAACAAGCGCCAAGAGCTTGGTATGCTAGAATGGATGCCTTCCTACTAAGAATTGGATTTGTAAAGAGCTCCATTGACCCAAATCTATACATGAAGGTTATCAGAAATGAACCTATTATTATACTACTATATTTGGATGACTTACTCATTACAGGTGTAGAAAATTGTGTTCAAAAATGTAAGAAGATGTTGGCAGTCGAATTAGAAATGAAAGACCATGGGCTTATGCAGTATTATTTGGGCTTGGAAGTTTGCCAGAAACCAGGTGAAATATATCTTGGTCAAGGAAAATATGTGATCCAGATCTTACAAAAATTTGGTATGTTGGATACTAAGCCTATGATAACCCCCATGATTACAAATTTGAATAAGTTGAAAAGCTCGGATTCTAGT
Organism: Pinus taeda; assembly: GCA_000404065.3. NCBI lineage: Eukaryota > Viridiplantae > Streptophyta > Pinopsida > Pinales > Pinaceae > Pinus > Pinus taeda. The sequence goes on along the minus strand of APFE030772885.1, from coordinate 122,410 downwards.
CTTGTGGATCCAACAAGGTATCGCCAATTGGTTGGCTCCCTTATGTACTTAGTAAATACCAGACCTGACATATGTTATGCAGTAAATGTCCTCAACAAGTTTTAGTTGGAGCCTCCTCAAGATCATTGGATCGCTGCAAAACATATCTTGAGATACCTACATGGAACAATTCATCATTGCCTAAAATATTATGGTAAGGAAATTCTATTATCAAGATTTACAGACTCTGGTTGGGGTGGTAGTGAGACCGATAGAAGAAGCACTGCGGGTGGTGGTTTTAATTTCGGATCTGCTATGATCTCATGGATGAGTCAAAAACAAGACTTTGTTTCTTTAAGTGGTATTGAAATTGAATATGTTGCAGCCTGTGAAGTTGGAAAAGAAGTTGGTTGGTTAAGGAAGCTTCTTACATGCCTATTTAGAGGGTCGATGGACCCCACTATGATCTTTTGTGACAATCAAACTAGCATCATGTTGATTGAGGATCCCGTGTTCCATGCCAGAACAAAGCACATTAATAACAAATATGTTAATTTTAGTTAACAATGGTATGTTCTATGCTTAGAACAATTTACTTCAATGTTCCTTAGCCCAATAGCAATTTCCAATTCCAATAGAAATCACAATTATCACATTGATAGTAAAAGCAAATAGAACATAAAAATAAATGCAGAAGACAAGCCAAGACGAGGACACCAAATTTGGTAGATATCAGGGTAAAACCCCAATGCGGGGAAAACCCTGTGATCAATTCTTCTTATTATTAAATCAAAAGTTCAGCAGAGGGAGAGTACAAAAGTCAAATTGACTTGCCCAATACAAAGTCAAAACAACCCTGTAAATTTCTACAGTCAAACTTCAACCCTAACCAGAAAGTCAACGTTGGTAAAAACAGAAGCAAATCGTCCCCAAAGCAACTCGATCTTCCTCAGTCAAATTCGCCTTGATCAGAGGAATAAATTTAGCCCAAAATAGCTTAGTCAAAGTCAGTCAAAGGAGAGAGAAAATTGTTGTAAATTTTTTGCAGTCAAACAGTAGTCAAGCCTAAAGTCAACACAGGGCAAACAACCCTAAATTTCTCGGCTTTTGTGCCCAAATACGCGGCCTAGAAAAATCGAACCTTTAACCCCAAAAATATAGTCAAACTTGGTCAACAAGTCCTTGCTCAACACTAGTCAAAACTGTCCCAGAACTCTGAAATTTCAGTCTGCAATTCTGCCCAGAAACTCGTCCTCCTTGCCACACGTGTGAGAGAGAGAAGTTGCCCAATGTTGTACGAACCAATCAGATGAAGAGAGAGAAGAATGTGTGAGTGATGAATGTGTCAAATGAGGTGCGAGGTCTCTTGTATTTATGTAATTCGTTGTGGGTGAAGAGACACAACCATTGGGCTTCTTGAGCCTACATGATGATAAGGCTAACCTAAACAAAATTGCACATGTGTGGGCATAAATTCAAAATCACACTTCTACTTGTCTGAATGAGATGATCTCTATATCAATCTTGGACCTCTTGAAAAGAGGAATCCGATGCAATCATCATCTCCATCAAATGAGTTGTCCCAAGATGGAATTTGGCCCTTGTTGCCAATTTTAACACTCCGTCTCAACTAGGGAGAATTCCACCTGTCAATCCATCTATCGACATCATACCATCTTGTCATCATGTACCATCTTTGTCATCTCATCCCTGATCTGTTGAACCATGAAATAATAATGAAGAAGAATCGATTAAGAGTGAGTCACAAGACCTTACCACTCTCCACTGACAAAAGTCAGTCTAGAGGTAGAACCTCAAATGATCCCAGATCAAGTTGTTGAACACCATGCATCCTAGACATAGGGAGTACGACAATACACGATGTGCCCATCGATAGTGCTATGGTCCCTATCTACGTTTCCCAACTCATTGGCCAGATGAGAGTTACTTCCCATGAGTCTTGGACTACATGGGTAGGATGTATACTAGGGCATCAACAGGAGAAGGTGAAGCACTCATCTTATGCATATGTCAATCGTAGGGGACGGTGAACCACTCACCCTACACATGTCTCTAGTAGGGGAAGGTGAACCACTCACCCTACACACATCTCTAGTAGGGGAAGCTAAACCACTCACCCTACACACATCTCTAGTAGGGGAAGGTGAACCACTCACCTTGTACGCAGCACACCACATAAGGGAAGGAACCACTCACCTTATGGTTACTCATGGTTGCAAGAAGTACCCCAAACCCCCACGAGCTCCCAGAGCTCAGTGTCTAACTCAAGCGGGACCCTCATGGGAGGGTCTTTCCACGACTCCAAGTCTCTCTCGGAAGGCTAAGAATTTGACCGTCCCCAAAGGCTTCGTGAGGATATCTATGACCTTCTCATTAGTCGTGATGTGTTGGAGCCTTATTGCTCCCCATTGTACCATATCTCAGATAAGATGGTACCTAATATCAATGTGATTAAAAACGATCGTGGAACACAAGATTCTCTGAAAGGCGAATCCCACTCTGGTTGTCACAAAAGATCATGGTGGTATCTAGCATGTGCTCAAATAGCTCACTGAAGAGATTCCTCAACCAAACAACTTCACAACAAGCCATACTAGTTGTAATGTATTCGGCCTCGATGGTGCTTAGTGCAACTGATTTATGCTTCTTGCTCATCCAAGAAATTGAAGCGGACCCTAATGAGAAGCAACATCGAGAGAGCCCAGTCAACATCTGTATATTCATGCAGCCTCAAATTCCCGCAATGTATCTCAATCCATAATAGATTGTGCCTCGAAGATATCTCAAGAGATTCTTAGCAGCAATCCCATGTCTATGATGAGGCTTGACCATAAATTGACTCAACGTGTTCACAACGAAGCATATGTCAAGACAAGAGTTTACCAAGAACATCAAGGCCCCCACAAGTTGTCTATATTCAGAAGGATTTTCCAATTCGAGCCCTGCAGCACTTCCACATAGCTTCTTCAAGCTGAGTTCCATTGGAGTAGACACGGACTTGCAATCCACCATCCCACATCTCTCGAGCAGCTTCACAATATATTTTCCTTGAGAAAGGAAAATCTCACCTACCTTTTGCCAGACCTCCAGGCCCAGGAAGTAGTGCATCAATCGCAGGTCCTTCATCTCGATCTCGGAAGCCAACTCCCTGTTGTATTGATAAATGAGAGGGTATGCACCTGTCAGAAAGATATCATCCACATAAAGGACCAAAATGAGAGCGTTGTCATTTTCAACCTTAAAATATAGGTTAGGGCTAGCATCACTCCTTGCAAAATCCCAGCTTCATAAGATAGTTATCAATCCTCTCATACCAAGCCCTAAGGGTTTACTTCAACCCATAGAGGGTTTTCTTCAACCGACATCCATGTGTCCTTCGATCCTGTACTTCGAACCCCTCGGGTTGTTCCAAGTAGACTTCCTCCTTAAGTGAGCCATGCAAGAAAGCAGTCTTAACATCCATTTGGTGTACGATCCATCCTTGAGAGGCAACAAGAGCTATAATTGAACGAATAGTGGTATATCGGGCAACTCGTACAAATGCCTCATCATAGTCCACCCCTTCCTTTTGAGAGAAGCCTCAAGCAACAAACCTGGCCTTGTATTTTTTAGCACTCCCACCAGATCCATGTTTGATTTTGTAAAGCCATTTCGAGGTGACCACAGACTTGTCCTTGGGTCTAGGAACCACATCGCAGACATCATTCTTCATGATTGATTCGTACTCCTCATTCATCGCATCCTTCCATACATACAAGGCTCAGATTGAACAATGGTACTCATAGCAGCAAGGTATCCTTGATACCTGGTGGGCTTCTTACTTTCACGAAATGTCCCTCTTGGAGCAATATGATTTTCAGCATCTTTGAGAGTGACTTTGAGCTACAACGGTCTTTTCTTTTAGGATGAGGGATCACTAGAAGGTGGATCAATGGGATCCATCAAGCCTTCAACATCGGGCATAAGCTCATCGAATGGAGGTTCATCCTGATTTCCTGTAGTATCATCATTCTCATTTCTTGGAATAGGGAGATCTCTGGCTTTCCCAAGAGTAGTGCCTTCATCGAATGTAACAACATGGCTTACTTCCACATCTCGTTGACCAGGCACATAGATTCCATATGCTTTTGAGTTTTCACTATAGCCCACAAAAATTCCTTTCTTCCTACATGCTCCCAAATTGTTTCTCTTTTCTCTAGGCACATGAAAATAGACGGGACAACCAAATATTCTAAATGAGAAACATCAAGTTTCTTACCAGTGAAAACTTCTTTGGGAGTCTCGAAATTTAATGCTTGATGTGGACACCTATTTTGAACATATACGACAGTATTTGCAGCTTCTCCCCATAAGAACTTCGGTATACCTAGATCATGAAGCATGGCACAAGGGGCTTCCATGATCGTTCGATTCTTTCTTTCGACAACTCCATTTTGCTCAAGAGTGTATGCAACCGTTGCATCCCTCTTAATGCTTGCTTATCTATAATAATCATTGAATTCATTTGATTCATATTCGATCCCATTGTTGGTCCTCAATATTTTGATCTTCTTCCCTATTTGATTCTCCACCAAGGCTTTGAAAGCATAGAACCATTTGAATTCTTCATCCTTCTTCTTCAAGAAATAGATCCATGTTTTGCGAGAGAATTCATCCACAAAGAAAGCATAATATAAGCATCCTCCTACTGATGTTACAGGCAACATAACGGATAGGTCAGAATGGACCAGTTGAAGAATATCAGAAGTTTGACTTTCGCTTGAGGCGAATGGTCCCCTTGTAAGTTTCCCAGCTGCACAACCCTGACAAACACCTTCATGATTCATATTGAAATCGGCCATACATGTGACCATCTTCCTTACCCCAACTAAGGCTTTGTAATGAAGGTGGGGAAATCTCTGGAGCCATAATTCGGATTGAAGAGAAGTGTCGCAAGACATGGCTCCCAGAGGACTTCCTCCAAGTTGATAGACCAGCAACCCTAAATCCAAGTGTAAATGCATCTTTAGGGTGTCTTTGCCAAAGAAGTACCTTTCCATCAATGAATACAACCTTGAAGCCTTTATCTTCCATCTTAGAGATAGATACCAGGTTCTTCTTCAAATCGGGCACATACAATACTTCTTGTATTTGAATGGTTTGACCTTGATTCAAGTGAAGAGTGACAATACCTATTCCTTTCACGGGATAGGTGGTATTATCTCCAAGTATGATTTGCAAGTTAGTCTTATTTTCAACCATATTTGAGAGGGCTTCTTTGTGTCAAGTGAAGTGCCTTGAGGCTCCACTATCAATCAACTAATGATCCAATGTATCCGCAGGAGAGGCATTAGATAAAGCGGAAATAAGATCAAATTTATTTTATTTTTCTACAACATTACTTTCCTCGTACCTAGAATTTCTTGATCTTTTGGGAGGATGGCCATTTCCATATCGAGCAACGAGAGCATTCCTCTTTCCTTTATAGTTGAACTTGTTGTTCCTTTGATTGTCAATGCCTTTGTAGTTGTTGTGGTTGTTATTGTCATCATCCCATGGAGTATCCTTTTTCTGAGGAGTCAAGACACTCTCTAGCATAGTGGCCAAACCTATTGCAGTTGTAGCATCTTCCTTTTCTTCCTTCTTTGAATCTCGGCTTAAATCATTGACCTTATCTCCTTGGACCAACATTGTTCTTCCTCTTAGCATGAGCGGAGAAAGCAGTGGGATCATTTCCATTTGAGAACTTATCTCTCTCCATCATCCTTATTTCTTCTTGAGTGCATCTAGCCAATAATTCATCAAAACCTGAAATCCTGCCATTGTTGAGGATGGTGGTGTTAAACACATCCCGTGCTCTTGTAAGACCTCCAAGTGCAATAAGAGTGAGCTCCCTGTCACCAACAACTTCTCCAATAGATAGAAGATCATTCTTGATTTCGGTAATCCTCATGAAGTAAGAACGAATAGACACTCCTCTGTCCATCTTGATGTCTTTCAACTTGTTCAGGAGAAAGAGGATTTGATTTTCATTATTTTCTTTGAATATCCCAACCAGCTTATCCTACATCTCTTTAGATGTTTCCAAATCATAAATATAAGCAACCAAGTGCTATTAAATGGAGTCTACAATAATTTTCTTAGCTTTGACCTCACCTTTCTTGTACTTTGTTTTTGCAGCATCAGGTGCATTTGAAGGAGGCTCCACCACTCTTCCCTTTACATAGTCCATAGCATCATTCTCTTCCAAGGTCAAATCCAAAGTCATCTTCCATGCATGATAGTTGGATTTGTCCTTGAGCTTGTCCTCAGATTTGAAGTATGATGCAGTTGTCATTGAAGCTAGACCAATATTCTTGTCCAACAGTTTTCCTTAGTAATTTCTTTTCTCACTCTTGCTTGGGCTTTGTCTTCACTTGGCCTCTAATACCATGTTAATTTTAGTTAACAATGGTATGTTCTATGCTTAGCGCAATTTACTTCAATGTTCCTTAGCCAAATAGCAATTCCCAATTTCAATAGCAATCACAATTATCACATTGATAGTAAAAGCAGATAGAACATAAAATCAAATGCAAAAGACAAGCCAAGACAAGAGGACACCAGATTTGGCGAATGCCAGGGAAAAACACCAATGTGGCGAAAACCCTTTGATCAATTCTTCTTATTATTAAATCAAAAGTTCAGTAAAGAGAGAGAGTACAAAAGTCAAATTGACTTGCCCAATACAATGTCAAAACAACCCTGTAAATTTTTGCAGTCAAACTTCAACCCTAACCAAAAAGTCAACATTGGTCAAAACAGCAGCAAATCATCCCCAAAGCAACTCAATCTTACTTAGACAAACTCAGGTTGATTAGGAGGATAAATTTAGTCGAAAACAATCAGCGAAACTCAGACAAGGGAGAGAGAAAATTGTTGTAATTTTTCTGCGGTCAAACAACAGTCAACCTAGAAGTCAACTTAGGTCAAATAGCCCAAAATTTCTCGATTTTTGTGCCCAAAGATGCAGCCGAGAAAAATCGAACCTTTAACCCCAAAACATAGCCAAACTTGGTAAATAGTTCCTTGGTCAACACTGGTCAAACCTCTCTCAGAACTATGAAATTTCGGCCTGCAATTCTGCCCAGAAACTCGTCCTCCTAGCCACACCTGTGAGAGAGAAAAGTTGCCCAATGTTGTACGAACCAATCAAATGAAGAGAGAGAAGAATGTGTGAGTGATGAATGTGTCAAATGAGGTGTGAGGGCTCTTGTATTTATACAATTCGTTGTAGGTGAACATACACATCCATTGGGCTTCTTGAGCCTACATGATGATGAGGTTGACTTGAACAATTTGCACATGTGTGGACATAAATTCAAAATCACACTTCTGCTTGTCCGAATGAGATGATCTCTATATCAATCTTGCACCTCTTGAAAATAGGAATCAAATGCAATCATCATCTCCATCAAATTAGTTGTCCCAAGGTGGAATTTGATCCTAGTTTCTAATTTTAACAAAATATCATTACATCAAAAGTTTGGTACAAGATGAGGTCATAAAGCTACAATATATCTCAACAGATGAATAAGTAGTTGACATTTTGATGAAATCTCTTCTTAATAAGAAGCTCGAGTATTTGAGAAGTAAACTTGGACTAGTGGATATATCATATTTGATTGAGGGAAGAGTGATTGTTGGAAAATGTAACTAGGTTCGATCTTCATTAAATGTATTTGAGTCATCTTGTAATGTACTTGTCAAAAGAATAAAGAAAAGAATTATTATTATTATTATTATGACTTATTAAAGCATGGGTTTAATGCTTAGGTCATCATGTTTTAGGTCAAAGTCCCCATTGAGGATTTCTAGGATTTATTCTGAGTCAATAGAGTCATTGTACTTTTAAAGAGACCCTTCTTGGGCTTTTGAATCATGTAAAAAGGTTATGTATTGAGTCAAATATGAATTATTATTATTATTATTATGACTTATTAAAGCATGGGTTTAATGCTTAGGTCATCATGTTTTAGGTCAAAGTCCCCATTGAGGATTTCTAGGATTTATTCTGAGTCAATAGAGTCATTGTACTTTTAAAGAGACCCTTCTTGGGCTTTTGAATCATGTAAAAAGGTTATGTATTGAGTCAAATATGAATGATGTTGTCTCCACAAGTCGGCCTTAAGATGATCAAGTTGGCCTCAAAGGAGGCTATTCGACCTCACCAAAGGCTATAAATGAAGCCATTTGAATTCCATTTGAAGCACTCTCTCTCACAAGCAAGTTCGATCTCTCTTGAAGACAAAAGAAGCGTGAAATAGGAGGAGGAGAAGGAAGTGTGAGTTTGGTCTAGGAGAAGGAGAAAGGGAAAATCGAGTTTTTGGTGCAACTATCTCTCTCTCTCTCATGCCCTAGTTTGGAAGATTGAAGTTCTCTTATTATGGCGTAGCTAGTTGCCATATGATGCCATAACCAATTGTCGTGTTGATGTCATAGCCAGTTGTCGTGTGATGTTGTCACCTTAAGAAGCTGTATTGGGCCAAGATCGAGGGTTCTAAGTAAAGATCGAAGTCTTTCAGTGAAGATCGAAGTCTCTAAGGCTAGGTCAAACTTGCTAGGTCGAAGAAAGTGTTGTCGCAACTGTTGCTACTAGGTCAAGAAGGATCATCTGCAAGTAAGGAAGAAGGCTAACTTGTGGTGGAGGAAAGTTTGTGTCAAGGCCAAGAGTCTTGGAATATCTTCAGAAAACTATTGAAAGAAGAATTACTGGTTGGGTTTTCCCCCAGAGAGGGGTTTTGCCCTCGCTGTGAGCCTACATCTGGTGTCCATTGTTTAATGTGCTATTGCTTTGGTAATTGCTTGATGAACTAAAAGAAAGAAGATATAAAGAAATGTAATAACAAATCAAGAACATCACAAGTAATTATCAAGAATAAGAAAATATTTTTGCCTTCCCGATTTTCTAACATGGTATCAAAGCTTTGGTGAAGAAAGAAGAAAAGGGCAGTCTCAAGCACTTGATCAAAGAACCATTCAAAAGGATTATCTCAGAGAAGGAGTCTACTATATCCAAGGAAGATGTCTAACACAATCAAGGGAGAGAATAAACTTGAAGGAGCCTCAAACTATAGGTACTGGAAGAAGAGGATTGACCTCATCCTTGAAAAGAACAAAGTACTTCACTTGGTCAAAAGAAAAGTAAAGAAGCCTACAGATGACTCTAGTGATGCTAACAAACTAAAGTTTAGAGAAACGGAATTGGTGGCCGTGACTCTAATGGTAGAAGGAATAAAGGACAATCTTGTCCCATTTATAGCCAGAATCAATCATGCTCAGGAAATCTATGAAGCCTTATCAAAGTTATTCACTATTAAGAACATAGGTCAGGTGGCTCAAATTATTTTTCAATCCAACTTTCTCTCTGACACACATAGACTTCAAGGTCTCACGTCAGTTTTCTTACTCAGCCTAATGTTGACACCAATGCCCAATGCCTCCATAATTGGCAAGTCCGGATTCATCTCCAGGCATGAATTGAGCGTTAGATCACACAAATCGATGGTTATTAGATTGTGATTTGCGCCAGAATGCAAACATTTAATAACTTGAGTCTCTTTCTTCATTACACAAATTTAATGCGATAGATGGAAAATCTACATAAACCCCTTAACAACTTATTGCATCACCATAGCTGCAAGGAAAGCAAATAGCACGTTTTACACAAGCAGAAACATAATCACGCTTTTATAAATAATGTTTTACACAAAAATAAACTAACAAAAAGATGTTTTTTTAATAATAAAATAAGTAAATGGATCCAAATGATCACAATATGAACTGGGTATGAAAAGCACTATTTCTATTCACAAAGAATCCAATGGCCAGGCAATTAATATAATGAAATTGTTTTTAATATTTGAAAGTTTTTAAAGCATATGTTTAAATTTTTGTTTCTTTTATATGTGTTTAATTATAATTTACATGTGTATTCATTTTCATCTCATATATTTTTGAATTTCAAATTCTGTGGTATCTTGAATTTAATGTCGAATTTTATTACTGAAATTTTCACTCTCAATTTTTTGTCAAACTTCGAGATCGTTGAACTCAAATTCAAATTTCAATCAGGTGATTTAGCTTGGGACTTTAAACTTTTGTGGGTGCTAGATTTTGTTATAACAAGTACCAGTAGCTGTTCTTGCATATTGTGTTATTTTCCTTGCAAAATTAAAGTCATGGAATGAAAGAAACAAAAAAATTATTGGTAGGAATTTGTCAGCAACCCGCAATTAGTAGATTCAGCAATGATAGGTCACAAGATGTCACATAATCCAGAGCCTATAATTTACTTAATAATCTAACAGGTAAGAAAATTTTAATTTTAATTTCAATTCCAAGCTTTTCCTTACAGGATATCCTGAGTCATGAACTACTGGGCTTGACAAGCTTACCAATACTGGCAGTTGAAATGCCATTGCCTCAATTGTTATTCTCCCAAAGCATTCTCCTCGTGCCTGCATAGAATACATCAAAGAATGTAAAAAATCAACGAAGAAATGGCATTTGGAACACTGCATTATCACAAAGTTCAAATAGTCAAAACTCGTATTCTCAATTTTGCAAATTCTGAATATGCTCATGAGAAGAGAAATTAAAGAAAACATCAGCAAATCTGACATGTGAAAAAAACCTTCTTTCCTTTCATTTTAATTTTTTACCTTAAATATATACCTCTTAAATGGAAACAGTATGAAAGTCTATATCCATGACCGTTGATTCTATAACTACTTTACTCATCTCAATTGTCCTACTTAGCAAACCAAACACTGAAAGTACAGTACAGCAATATAGTCAAATTCAAGTACAAAATAAAATGTTAGAGAACTTGACATTTTCACCAAATAGGATAGGAAAACTTCAACAAGAAGTTGATGTAACTTATAGTTATAACTGCAGGAGTGGTAGTACTTGATTTTCTAGTAATACTTTCTTATGTTCATCTTAAAAAGGCTAGTCATCCACAAGTGAATTTATCAAGCTTCCTAAAAATCTTAAATGGCAGAAATTAAGTTAATTAACTCTAATAAGTTATAAATTAAATGCAATGTTCTGCCAAGTTTCCAGTAGATGGAGACGTGGGAGTGAGCAAACACATCCAGGGAGCATGTGGAAGCACCCTTAAAATTCTAGGGAATGTCAGAGGGGATGTAATGTCCCAAACTAGAAAACACAGTGAATATCAAATACATGCACGAAGCTACAGCAAAATATTTACACATGCAAACACAAATTTCACACATGCAAATATAGATCAGTGAACCATAGAATAGCAGTCACAAATATAAGCCATTTTATTAAATTTTCAACTGGAACTGAGTACAATGGGGTGAAATGATAGAACCTGGGCTTGTTAATGCAAGCATGCAATACCTAGGTGAAGATCTAAGCAAAACCCCAACTGGAATGGCTCAATCTGTCCCAACCGAGGTTACTTGGGAGCGGGAGCGACATTTTCAGAAGCTTTCAGTTTGGGAGCGAATCCCGAAGCGTTTATATATATATAATATATATATATATTGACTCATATATGTCAACAAAAACATGTAGAATGATGAATTAGATATAAAAAACATAGATTTAACCATATAACAACAATCATCTAAAAGTTATAATCTTCATCAACCATGTCCACAAGTTAGTAACAAACAACATATTGAGTCTCATGAATCATGATTCACCAATCTTAAAGTTTCAAGCTTTAAGAATTCAATATATAACATTTATTATTATTGATCACCAAAGTTGTACTTGTAAGCTAAGTGTAACCATTACAACAAATAATATCTAACATGAAATGAAATGTTATAAAATGAAATGAAATGAAACAACTTTCAACTTTCACGAAGCATCATATCCCTAATTCATTACCAATGAGTTATAATTGCCAACTTCAAACTTAAATTGTCATATATTGTTTACAAAAAATATCATAATAAATATGAAAGAGTCAACAATTATAAAAACTACTAGAAAAGAAAAGTAAATATATTATCTATTGCTAATGCTTGGGTCTCTTGCCGCCACGAGAAATGTCTAATTTTCTAGTTTTGCTGGAAAATCAAGATCTTTGTCATTAATATCACCCTCATTAACATACGATAGAAAAAACACAGCATGTAAAGTAAAGATTTTGTTCAGTGATGGTTACATTTTTAGTAGGGTCATGATAGAGGAGTTTGACAACCAATGTCACTAACATCAAGGTACATAGAGGGATTGGTGCTCTTCATTAAATACAAGTTACATACCCTAATACATGACAAACTCCAATGGAAACATTGTAACCCCCGCAATCTTGAAATCCTGGAAAACTGATAAGTCTGCTGGATTTTGAATGAGATATAAAACTCTACATTCTCCATATGAAATCCAATGAGGTCGAAACGACTCTCAAACATCTTGAGTCATTTCATGGTAATGTTAAAAATTTAAGTAAAAGGATGAAAATCAAGATTAAGGAGAACGGCACTTTTGCTTTAAGAATTCAACATTACCATGAATCGCGTATCAATACTAGGGCCATAGGCTTGATAATTAGGCTGCCCCACTAAAAAATTATTTATTACTTTGAAAAAACATTGAATTTGGAATGTTACTACAAAAAAAAAAAAATTGCAAAAAAGGTTAGGGAGCGAAAATTTCGCTCCCGAAATTCGCTCCCATGTGGGAGTTATTTCGAGAGCACACTCCCTGGTCGCTCCGGAGTTGCTCCCAAAGGGAGCGGGTCCGAGGGGGCAGTTCGACTCCCAACACATCACCTAAAAAAATTTGTTGCTGTTGTTGGAGGTGAATTGTGATTTTTGCCATCAAATTTGCTCCAAAAATTCTGCAAAATTAACTGGAGACTCCTCTCACCCAAATCTACAAAACGCAGAAAAATCTTGGGCTAATTCCAGCTGACCCAAAAAGACCCAAAATGTGCAAATTACCCAGCAAATAATGTTGCTACTACTACTGTTGCTCGACAAGAAACTGAAATTCTGACCTCAATAATGCCTGGATCAGCCTGAAATTGCAGCCACGGGCTCCTCTCCTATACCCAGTAATACCCAGAAAAGGTTTGGCCTAACTCCAAGCCAAAATCAAACCCACAATGTGATGCAAACTGCCCAGCTAACCAGCAATAGACCCTGCTATATGAATGTATGATTTTGGCCCAAATACTACCCGGAAAATTCTATAAAATTAGTTGAATGCTCCTCAAACCCCAACCAATAAAACCCAGAAATCGTTAGGGCTAATTCCAACTAACCCGGAATGGCCAAAATAGCGCGAATCTCCCAACTACATAGTTTTGTGCCCAAACAAAGAGACAGTGGTGAGAAATGATAAAACTCTCTTGCAAATGGCTGAAAAATTATGCACAATTATCCTTTGGCAAATAGTTATCACTCCCAACTAAACTCTCGACAAATATCAGCACCATACGCAAACGAAACTTTGTTCTCCAACCCCTGCACAAGCTCTATAAGAGAAAATTCGGCCTAGCTAAAAGATAGAGGAACATCTCTGAAAAATGGTGCCAAACAACTCCTCTAACCAGTAGAAAATCTCCTACAAATACCCGGAACCCGCAATAGAAAGATGATGTTCCAACTAGCCTTTGGGGTTTGCCTTTTGCGCCCAGAAATAGCAAATTTTTATGTGAATATTCTGCAATAAACTCCAATGGAAGTCCTGAAATAGACTCCCCTAAAGCCTCAATAGGGAGACAATTGAAGTTCTCCTAAGATAGAGGTGGAATTTCCACCCGGAAATCCCTTGTGATAAGCAACACTAGTTGTCTTGGTTGAACAGCTTAAGAGAACTCAAGTTTACATGTCAAATAGAAATGATAAAATAGAATGATTTGCAATTGAGTTCCTCCTTTTATAATCCTTCATGGAGCCTCCCTCTAGCTTCTAGATCCTCCTTTATTCCTTGTTATTTTATTGATGGGGTCCATTTCCAATTTTTGCCTCCCTTTGAATAAAATAATAATTTGCTACCATTCCAATAAAATAATAATTTTCTTCCATTCTCTAATAAAATATTACTTTGTCATCATTCTCCATTAAAATAATAATTTATGTCCCTTTTTCTAATAAAATATTCTTTTGTCAGTATTCTCCATTAAAATAATAATTTCGCTTTTCTCCCACAATAATATTTTATCCTTTTTATTTAATATCTCCAAAATTGAAAACTCCATATGAATTTTGCGCTCACACAAATTGGGAACATGACAGGGAAAGTCAAGGTCTTCAACATTGGGAACCCCATCCGAGATGCTAGAAAATTAATTTTGAAACATAAGAAAACTGAAATATAAATTATTGAAAATTTATACATAATAATGCACCAATAACATGCAGCCCCCAAGGATAGCTCAATTGGTCAAGCCCTCGTTGCTAAGTACCTTGCATATTGGGAGGTCTCGAGGTCAAATCTAATCAATGTCGTTGAGGTTAGGCCCGATATATTAGGCCACCTTTGGTGGATCTCTGTGGATTATTGCCCGTGGACGTAGAGCCACTCAGCGACCGCGAACTATGGTTGCCTTAAACAATAAAAAAAAAAAAAAACATAAAACAATAAAAATGCACCAATAACATGCATCATTAGATGTAACATAATAAATCCTAAATGATACATGTAATGATGTGACTTAATGTAATAATAACAATTCAAAAATCATCTATCACCATTGTATCTCTTATCTCACTTTGAAAATATACAAGATGTTGATCTAAGTCTTGAGACAAATGATCTAATGGGCCAAATGACAAATGAGCATCACTGCTTAAGGAAATGCCCCACTATTCTCTGCATCCAACTACTACACGAAAGAACGAGGACCATGCATGATAATGTTACCATCTGAATCAGAATCATTTGCATTCTCAAGAATACTCAACGGCACACCAACCATCCCAAGTTGTGCCTCTTTTAGGTCCCTCCTCATCTACCTACACATTAGAGTGCACTATTGCTATCTAAATCTGAAGCATTTGCATTCTCAAGAATACACAATGGACCTTTCCTACTTTTTTTTTTGTCCTTTTTTTCCTCAAAACAATGGACCTTCGTCAAAAGGGAGCATGGATCCCCTTCCCATAAGCATGGGGAACACGGAGAGTGTCTACCCATGTAACATTGCTTAAACAACCGGGATAACATAATTCAAAAAGAAATAATGCAACTGAATCTGACTATTAAAGAATTATTATATGTGACATGGGTAGAGAAAAATTACCAAATAAGAGCTTAGTTGCCAGATTTTCTTTTGGAAGGCTTGTCCATGTCATAAGGAAAGGACATGCAATAGAGGTATGGAGGTGTATAAAAGAGAATTCAAAAGGTGGATGTGTACAAAAGAAAATTTGAGAGTATGCATCGTGACTAAATTTCGGCTCTACTAAGTTTCTTAGTTGTAAAACCATCTGTGTGATTTGGCTTTAATTATTCCACTCATATTGATAAACAATGCTCTTATTCCTTTTTTATTTGCAAGAGTGTGACTTACACCATAAGCAAGGCATACGAAAACTCAACAAGTTTCTTGTTCTCCTTATTTGTTTTCAAAAGTTGCACACAAAATATATCTAAAGGTCACGTAATTGCAATCTTGAATTGGGCATCACTACATGTAAACTTTTGTGGATTATTCCTAAACACAATATGTTCAACAATTGCTTGGAGTTGTTCAATAATTGCTTGGGTTACAGTTTAAAAAATAATAATATATACACATACAATACTTGAAGAGAGAGACAGAGAGATGAGAGAAAAATCCACTGACATAATTTGACAAGAGAGATGCAAGTTGGGCAACCTTCTCGGTAACAATAAAATGACAAGGGACTCTATGAACATTAAAGTTACTTTACTAACTGCACATAACCTAAAGCCCCAAGTTATGCAATTCAACATATGGCCATTATTTAATATACCCCAATGGTAATTGCACATAGATTTGCATATTCTGCATTTGCATTTTGCAGCCTTTTGATTTGCCACAATTGGGTCTTCTAAGTTCTGAGCCTTAGATGTATTGTAGAATTCAATCTCCGTGATAGTTAGTTGTGGGGCTTTAGATATTGAAAATGATGTCATTGCAAGCCCATTTCACTCTGCAACAATATCTTACGATCCTACATCTACTATACCCTTGTCTTATATCTTACATTTGTCACAACCTTGCCTTAGGATCTTTAACTACAATGCTGAAGAAATTTCAACCCCCACTCCAGTTATCAGTTTTCCTTATCACTCCATGCATTTAGTTTTAAATCCAAGCATGATAAAAATTCTAAAATCTGGAAATCATAATATTTTTCTAAAAACACAAATTTAGAGATTTTACAACTGCTGAAATTGCAAAAATAAAACACAATAAAATTATGACAGCCACACACAGAAAATAACACAGTGATTTTTGGTCAATGTGACCCTGGAAAAACCCCCTACAACTCTTGGGGAAAACCAGTTTGAGAGCTCTTCTTTATTTCTGAAAATGCTCTTATAGAGAAACTGAAATACACAGTAAAAACTCCAGCAACCACAAATTACAACTTATCTCGATTTTCGTGCTTGAACTCTACCTCGAAAATTGTGCCAATCAACAACCAGCCAAAACAGAAATTTTTACAGCAATAAAACAGCATTAAATGTTGTACGATCAGCCTCAAAAAATGTACCCAAAACTTGTTGTCTCTCTTCCTCGATTTCTGTGCCTTTCTCCTATTGTACGGTTTTTCCTTGGGATGCATGCCAATAAATGTTGTTGCCCAGATTCGCTGAAATATCTTCTTGCTGCTCTCCTTCACTTCCTCACTGCTCAAAAATTTTCTCCTTGCTCTCTCTTCTCTTTCTCTCAAATGCTCATGAAAGAATGAATGATCTTTTCCTCTTCTCTTCTCCTTTTATTCTCTAAATGACCTTTTGGGTTACCTTAAGATCTAATGGTTGAGATTCATTTAGATCTAGGGATGAGAATAAATGTGCATTTAAGTCTCACTTTCTATTTTTTAACTCACCCACTTAAATAAAGACCCGCTTAGCCTTTTATTTCCATAGTCACTTTTTCACTTTCTAATTCTTCATTCACTTTAATAAAGTCACCTTTAAATTAGAATGTAACTTTACCACTTATAAAATCACTTTTAAATTAAATTGACTTTACCACTTATAAAGTCACTTTAGGAGAAAAAAATAAAAAAAAATAAATTGGACACTTTTCCCTAGGCCAAAGATCAAAGCCTTAGGGAACCACTTGTCCTCTGGTACCCAAATTTTAACACTCCCTCTTACCGAGGAAAGTGTTCCTCACCACTCCCATCTTGTCTCTAAAGTATACATGCTTGCTGCGTGGTAAGGCTTTGGTGAAAATGCCTGCTACCTACTCATTTGTGGAAATGTACTCAAGCTTGACAGCTCCCTTTTGGTCATAGTCTCTAATGAAGTGATACTTGATCTCAATATGCTTTGACCTGTCATGGAAAACTGGATTCTTCGTGAGTTTTATGCAACTTTGATTATCACAGTAAATTACTGAAGGTCTCAATGCCTAACCAAATAGACCAAACAACATCTTACGAAGCCATATGGCCTCACAACTAACCAAACTAGCAGCCATATACTCTGCCTCAGCTAAACTCAATGCAACTGACTGTTGTTTTCCGCTGATCCACGACATAACTGTCGAATCCAACCCAAAACAACACCCAAAAGTACTCTTCCTATCTTAAGCACAACCTGCCCAATCTGAATCCGTGTACCCTGCCAGTCTCACTCCATCACCCTGTCTATAATCCAGACCAAAATCCACTGTCCCCTGCAAGTAACGAAGAACGTGTTTTGCAGCTACCCAGTGCACTCTCCTGGGCTCACACATGAATTGACTCATAGTGTTAACTACAAAACATATATCTGATCGAGTGTTGACCAAATACATCAAACAACCAATCAATTGTCTGTATAGAGTAGGATCCACCAACTCGGAATCAGAAGCGTGAAGCTTCTTCCAGATCAGTAGTTACTGATCATAGGTGTAGACATGAGTTTGCAGTCCTCCATGTGAAATCTGCTAAGAATATCCACAATGTACTTCCCTTGTCCCAGGAAGAAATGCCCCTCCTCCTGCCATGCCTCCAATCCCAGAAAATAATGCATCAAGCCTATATCCTTCATCTCAAACTCTGAAGCAAGATCTCTCTTACAGCCTTCAATGAGTCTCTCTGCACTAGTGATGATCAAGTCATCAACATACAACACCAGAATGAGAAGCTCCTCACCCACCACAATGATGTATAGGTTCAGATCAGCCTCATTCTTTGTGAAACCCAATTGCTGCAAGTATGTATCAATCCTCGAGTAACAAGCTCTAGGAGCTTGCTTCAGGCCATACAGTACCTTTTTCAATCTGCATACATGGGACTCCTTCCCATGCACCTCAAAGCCCTGCAGCTGCTCAATATAGACCTCCTCCTGAATGAATCCATTGAGAAATGCAGTGTTCACATCCATCTGGTGGATCTTCCAACCCATCTCTGCTGCAATCGATATAATGGAGAGAATAGGTGTATATCGAGCTACAGGAGTGAAGGTCTCCTCATAGTCAACTCCCTCTACCTGTGAAAACCCTCTCGCCACAAATCGAGCCTTGAACTTCTCGATGTTACCAACTGCAGCATGCTTTATCTTGTAGAGCCATCTAGAAGTAACAACTGATTTACCTTTAGGCCTCATCGTTACCTCCCAAACATCATTCTTCATAATAGAAGAATACTCCTCCATCATGGCCTCCCTCCAGACCTGCTGGCTGGCTGCCTCCTCATAACTAGAAGGCTCAGAGTCAACAATGCTTATTACCAATGCCATGTAACTACAGAACTGCTCAGGTGGTTTACTCTCTCTAACCTGTCTCTTTAGCCCAGCAACCGATGTGGCCTCACGCAAGGTATCTTGAAGCCACTTGGGCTTCCTCTTCCCTGAGCATACTTCTCCCACCAGAGTGAAAGAATCCTCATCATCATCAGAAGCTTGAACTCCTAAAGGCTTGTCAATTGACCTCATGCCTGAACCTGTGCCTGTAGATGTTGAAGTACCGTGCAAACTGTCCATTAGTGGACTACCCTGTGAACTGCTCTACGGACTACCCTGCACGCTGGCCGAAGAACCACCCACCTAACTCTGAGAGCCACTGCTCACTAATGGCCCTGACACTATAATCAACGTACCTCCTGATCCCTGACCACTGGATCCCTGTGACTGACTCAACTACTCTTGAGGGTCTAGTGACTCTGGATACTCTAACTCCCATGACCTCCTGAAAGCTCTCTCCTCCTCGAACTTCACATCCTGCCTGACAACCAATTTCCTCTGCGCAGGAATATAAATCCGATAAGCTTTCAAGGTCTCGCTATAACCCATAAACATGCCCTTGTCTGCAGTGGGCTCTAGCTTGGTCTTGTTCTCCTTGGGGACATGGGAATATGTAAGGCACCCAAAAATATGAAAGTGCCCAACATCGAGCTTCATCCTAGAAAAAGCCTCCTCCGGAATCATATTCCCCAAGGCACGATGTGGACTCCTGTTCTGCAAGTACACAGCAGAGTTGCAGGCCTCTGGCCAAAAAAATAAAGGTAACCCCTGATCATGAAGCATGGCTTTGACAGCCCCTACAATGGATCTGTTCTTCCTCTCTGCAACCCCATTCTGCTGGGGGTAGTAAAGAACTGTGAACTCCCTCCTAATCCCTGCCTCAGCACAAAAATCAACAAACTCACCAAGGGTATACTGCCCTTCATTGTCCGACCTGAGGACCTTGATCTTTCTACTTGTCTGGGTCTCCACAAGAGCTTTGAACTCTTGAAACCGCTTGAAGACCTCACTCTTGGTCTTCAAGAAATAAATCTAGGTCTTCCTAGAGTGGTCATCAATGAATAAAACATAGTACTCATAGCCACTCAAGGATACATGAGACATCTGACCACTCACATCAGTATGAATCAAGTCAAGGATCCCAGTTGCTCTGCTGTCACTAGGGGATCTGGCAAACTTCCCCATAGCACATCCTCTGCATACATCAAGGTGATTAGAACTGAAATCTAGCACACCAGTGGTGATCTCCCGCAATGTACTCAAGGCCCCATGATACATGTGCCCCATCTTGCGGTGCCAAATCTCACACAACTCTAAATTGCTAGATCTGTTGTCGGTCCTATCCCGAGTGCTGCTACTCAATGCCATCAAGGGCTGGAATGAGAACTTAGACACCTTGGCATGGCGCACACCAGTCTCTCTAGCTAAAGAAGTTGGAGTTCCCCTAGGATATATAAGCACCTGCCCTCTCATGAACAACACATCATACCCTCTATCCTCAAGTGCTGAGATGAATATCTGGTCCTTCTTCATTTCAGGCACATATAGAACATCTGACACTTTCAAGGGAGGTTTGGGTCCCCTATCAAATGTCAATGTCCCCACACCAGCTACTCTAACAATGTTGTCATTACCAAGTACTACCTCCATATCAGTATCACCCTCTCAAAGCTCTGAGAAGTACTCTCTGACTCCCATCATGTGGCGGGAAGCGCCACTATCAACATACCAAATGCTAGAAGATGCTCTGCTAGTAGCGGGGAAGGCACACTCCCTCTGAACTTGTATGGCAGGTGATCTTGCACTAGTGGCCTCACATGCTATGAACCCAAACTCTCGATCAAATCTCTCTGAGAAGCTCTCTATCTCTACGAAAGCTGACATGGGCTTGTCTTTCCCTTTCTTGTTCTTCTTCTCCGGACACACAACAGCATAGTGTCCCAACTTTTGACAATTCCAACATTTGACTTTGGAATAGTCCTTCTCCTTGCTCTGTTGCTTGCCTTTACCTTTGCTTTTGCCTCCACTGTTGGAAGCTTGCTTCTTTGCTCTACCCTTCTTGCCTGTTGCTAACAATGCCACATTGTCATCCTCCTCCACTTGTTTGAATGCCCCAAGATGGTTCTTTCTTTTCTCATTTTGAATGCAATCATCCCACAACCTCTCCCAATCGGGAAGGTTTTCCCGTGCAACAATGCCATCCACAAAATTCTCCCAAGTCTTCGGAAGACCATTCAAAGCAATTATCACCAACTCAGTGGGTGCAATGATCTCACCTACGACTGCCAACACATCTTTCACTGAAGTGATCTTTGTGAGGTATGTTGTAGCACTGTCAGTCTTAGCCATTTTAATGGCCTTCAGTTTCTCCTTTAGGACCATTTTTCTGTTTTCATTTGAACTCTGGTAAAGATTGGTCAAGGTTGTCCACATCTCATGTGCATAAGTCTTTCCTCTCACATGAGGAATGACATGGTCTTTGATTCCTTCCAGAATCAATCTTTTTGCCTTAGCATTCTTTTTATTAAACTCTACCAACTATACAGGGTCAGCAGGTACGGCTACTGGGTTCTGTGTGGTATTTACCATAATGCCTCAAACTTCTGCTTCTTCAAAGATGCTCTGGATTCTCTCCTTCCATGCACTGTAGTTATTATGCCCATCCAACCTATCTTCAACTCTCAAACCCAAAGACATGTTTCACTGTCCCATCAAACTGAAATTTTCAAATCTGTGGTAAAGGTTTATGTTTCCTGTGTAAAAATCAGTTTGCCGTAATTTTCACTTTGTTGTCCCAAACTGCACTTTTCAGCCAACCAAGCTCTGATACCATGAAGAAATTTCAACCCCACTCCAGTATCAGTTTTCTTTATCACTCCATGCATTTAGTTTTAAATCCAAGCATGATAAAAATTCTAAAATCTGGAAATGATAATATTTTTCTAAAAACACAAACTTAGAGATTTTACAACTGCTGAAATTGCAGAAATAAAACACAACAAAATTATGACAGCCACACACAGAAAATAACACAGTGATTTTTGGTCAATGTGACCCTGGAAAAACCCCCTACAACTCTTGGGGAAAACCAGTTTGAGAGCTCTTCTTTATTTCTGAAAATGCTTTTACAGAGAAACTGAAATACACAGTAAAAACTCCAGCAACCACAAATTACAACTTATCTCAATTTTTGTGCTTGAACTCTGCGTCGAAAATTGTGCCAATCAACAAACAGCCAAAACAGAAATTTTTATAGCAATAAAACAGCATTAAATGTTGTACGATCAGCCTCGAAAAATGTGCCCCGAACTTGTTGTCCCTCTTCCTCGATTTCTATGCCTTTCTCCTATTGTACGGTTTTTCCTTGAGGTGCGTGCCAATAAATGTTGCTGCCCAAATTCGCTGAAATGTCTTCTTGCTGCTCTCCTTCACTTCCTCACTGCTCAAAAATTTTCTCCTTGCTCTCTCTTCTCTTTCTCTCAAATGCTCCTGAAAGAATGAATGATCTTTTCCTCTTCTCTTCTCCTTTTATTCTCTAAATGACCTTTTGGGTTACCTTAAGATCAAATGGTTGAGATTCATTTAGATCTAGGGATGAGAATAAATGTGCATTTAATTCTCACTTTCTATTTTTTGACTCACCCACTTAAATAAAGACCCGCTTAGCTTTTTATTTCCATAGTCACTTTTTCACTTTCTAATTCTTCAATCACTTTAATAAAGTCACCTTTAAATTAGAATGTAACTTTACCACTTATAAAGTCACTTTTAAATCAAATTGACTTTACCACTTATAAAGTCACTTTAGGAGAAAAGAAATAAATAAATTTGGACACTTTTCCCTAGGCCAAAGATCAAAGCCTTAGGGAACCACTTGTCCTCTAGTACCCAAATTTTAACAACCTAACATTGTTGTCTTCAAGCTACACTATAGCCTTTGCCTTGTCGTCTTTGATTGCACTGCAAAATAACATTTAGAAATTCCAGCTCCCTACAACCAAATCTAAAAACCTTAAACAAATGATCTAAGAATTAGTGGATTGCATAAATTGAAACCTACACCGTAAAGCATGTGAAAACTCCAAGAAGAAATAATGAATAAGTCCATTGAATCCATTTAAAAGATACTAACATGGAAACCAAAATTTGATAATTAGAGAGAGGAAACTATAAATAAGGATGAAGACCCTTGAATCCATAACATGGAAGCAGAATTTGAAAAATTAAGAGAAAATTATGCTACATCAAGACCGTAGCAAAGATGATCTACCAACAAGTAAGAGAGAAGAAGTAGATGTAGGAAACAGCATTGCAAATACATTAGCGAAGGTTCAATCAACAAAAATGTATATAATCAAACTAGAACAAACAAAATCAATACCAACTGTTTCATGTAATGGAAATTCATAGTCCTATACAACTGTTCCCTCAAATGTCAACACGTGCTACCTCTTCAACTGATAGTTTTTAACTTGCATATCCAAGGCTCAAGAGGGGAAAAAAGACATGAATGAATACTTGTTCCTATATCAAATGGTTGGGGGAAAAAGGAAGATTACAAGTACTTATAACCTAGAAGCAAGATTTGAAACTAGCTTGAATAAAAGATTGTTCACTGCATCTATCCAAGGGCGAGAAACCAAGCATGAATTGGGATCATTAACAACAACAGCACGTTGAAAAATTTATAGAGGATAAGTCAAAGGATATTCCTGAAGAGATTGAGCTTCTTTAGTCCATAGGGATGGTTATTACTTCAGTTAAGGACAATCTATTAAGAGCAATCCCCTTAGAGCTAGGAGAAAGGAAACAACTATGGGAAACCCTCTCGTACAAGTTAAATATGAAGAAACGACAACAAATAATAGCCTTTATACCAAGAAATAAACCTTCCTATGAGCAAGCAATAGACACATGCTATCGACGACAATAACACACCTAATGTAAAGTTCCCTGAGATTCCTTTCCCTCTATATATTACTCTAGGCTTCAATTAAAGACAAATATGTTGAAGAATGTAACTAGTTTCAGTCTTCATAATTGTCATTTGAATCTTTTCATGATGCAATTCTTATGTATCTATCAAAAGAGGAAAGAAAATAATGTAAAGAACAAAATAAAAATTATTTATGAAGCATGGGTTTCATGCTCAAGTTATTTGTCACTAGGTGAAGCATCCATTTAATGCTCCTAGGGTTTTTCATTAGTCAAGAGTCCTTGTCATATTGTAGAAGACCCTTGCGGGAACTTGTATCAAGAAAAAGGAAACTATTTTGAATTTGGAGGTGTCTAGAAAGCTCCAAAAGACCAAGTCGTCCAACCAAGAAGAAGTCGGACTAGAGAGGGTTGTTCAAGCCTCTTGGAACGCTATAAACGAAAGGCACTTCGACCTATTTGGGACACACATTCAAGTATTACACATCTTTGGTTTGATCTACAATGAAGAAGAAGTGAAACTCCCAAAAGGCAAGGAAGAAGGCTAGTGAAGAAGTAGGAAGCCCTTAAATGAGTGTGAAGGTCAGAAATTTAGCTTTCTGTTGTTCACATGTGTGAGTACCCTCGGGTTTCTAAGGTTACCATAGGTCCAAATTGTAGGAAGTGGTGCAGGTTGTTTTGGCATCAATGAAAGGCTAGAAAAGCCTTCATGTTGAAGGGATCTTACATTGCTACCCTTGGATATTTTTGTCTTGTATTCTGAAAAGAAGTTTGGTTGGTTGACTTGGCCCTTAGAGGTCGCTATGATCTAGGGTTTGGTCTTGGAAGTCTCCTTTGAAGTTCATTCTATAAGAAGAGAATTTCTTTATGGGTTTTCCCCTTCGAGGGATTTTGCCCTAGCTTGGAGCCTATATTTTGTGTTCATGTGATATTTATTGTTTTGCCATTTATTTGATAAGATCATAAGCATAATCAATAAGATGAACATAATGTCACAAATAATTGTCAATTAAGGAAAAGATGAATTAAAATGTTGCCCTTATCTAATTTCCAACATGGTATCAAAGCTTAGGTCAAAGCATTGGCAGGTGGAAGATCATTGTTTGAAGGAAAAGGGGATTGTTTGTGGGTCATTTGATTGGTTTGGCAAGTCCAACTTAGAGCAAGAGCAAGCCGCGCTGGTTAAGGACAATTATGGGCAATTTTTGGCAGTAATTTGAGGTATTCTTCTTTGTTATAAGGGTCGCAGGGTCGGTAGCATTGCAGGGAAGTTGAGCCCTGTTTGGGAAGCCTTAAAGGAGGTTGTGACCCTTGTTTTGAAGGGTAGACAACCCATATTTGCGAATGAGGAGAGGCTGCAGTTGTAGGAAGACTTAAGAAGCACTTGAAGAGAAGTTTCAAAAAAGGCCAAAGTATCAAGATATATATATATAGACCAAAAATAGATATTTGACCTATTGTTAAAAACAAGCAAATTAAAGAGAAGACATCGCAATTATTTGAAGAAGGATAAGGATGAGTTAGAAGGACTGTAAAAATAATTATAATGTACCCTAACATGGAGTCAAAAGGAGCAGCAACTAGATACCTTGGAAAGAGCATCTTCATGTAAGATTCTTGTATATTTGACAAGATTCTTGAGACTATTTGAAGCAAGCCTACAATTGAAGTAAAATTGGATAAAGCAAATGCAGTAAGCTCTTCAGGACAAAATGTATGAGAATCTTTGAGGCATGTATAAATTTGTTTTATGTACACTTCAAGTTATAGAGGATCTACATAAACTATGCATTAGGGTTTTGCTATATGTTTTGAATAAGAAGAATCTAGGGTTGATAAGCTTCACCTTCTTGAATGTTTTTGGTTTCTAGGAATTATAAACTCTAGATGGGACTTGATTAAGAAACCATAGTCTATGTGAAAACCCTAACCCTGATTTGTTCCCTCATAGAAACCCTAGCTCTTGACTTCTATGATTTGCAAATAATCTAGGGTATATGGTAAACCTGAGCAAAGGTGGAATTGAAATCTAGGATATGACATCAAAACCCTAGGGTTGATGTTTTCTATGAGAAATATTGAAGGAATTTAGGGTTTGGGTCTAAGAACCCTAGGAGAATACCCTCTATGAAAACCATGAAACCCTAGGTCATTATGATGTTCTTGTACTTATATTTTGTTTGGTCGTACTTGTCTGCGAATGTTGTAGGTACATAATGAAGGAAGCAAAATAAGAAGGATGGACTAGCAAAGTAACCCTTGTGCTTGTTAATCATAAGCATGATGGAAGGAGGGAACTGTAAGGGCCCCAAAGAAACTAATGCTAACAAGGTCATTAAAGGAGTGTTGAAATGTGTAAGTAGGTTCAATCTTCATAATGTCTAATGTAAAATGATTTTAATATTTTATGTATTTGATGTAAAGATAAAAAGAAATTTTTATAATTATTATTTTGAAGCATGGGTTTCATGCTCAAAGTCATTTTTAATTGTAGGTCAAGCACCCATTGAGTGCTTCTAGGTTGTTTCATTGAGTCAAGAAGTCAATTGAGTCATTGTCATATATATATATATATATATAAGACCCTGTTGACCACTACGTGTCAACTACCCTTAGCAGTACACCCCCTTTTCTTCGCAAAAGGATAGCGCTTGATTGATGTGTCCGTGCCATTCGACAGTCATCGTCGACCTTATCATATTATGTTGTAAACCCAGTCTGCATGTGTGAATTGTGAATAATCTTAGCAGAGTTGAGTCATGTATGAAAATTGCCTAGGTGGACCTAATTTTCTAGTGATAATCTACGTTCCGGAAGGTTTTTTGTCTCACCGATCCATGATCGGCAGAATTTTCCTTCAGCCTAACCCCAAAGCCAGAATGAATTTTGTCCTTAGAATCTTAGGGGAATCCTAGTGCGTTGATCTGCTATATTATAGTTGGCCGCAGAACTGGGTGATCTATGAGGGTCTATGTCAAATGGGTTTTCCCTCTTGAGATCTAAAATTGTAAAAGTCATGATGGAAAATCTCTGGAGGGTTAGAAAATGTTTTAATCTCCTCATAAGTCCTAAGTCCTAGGTCCTAGGTGATTTTTCCAAAGGCTAAGTTCGAGATCCAAAATAAAAATTATGAAAATAAAATCAATATAGATAAAAATAAATAAAGTTAAAATAATAATTAAATTAAAAATTAAAATAACAAAAAAATTTAAAATTAAAATAAATAAATAATAATTAAATTAATTAAAAATTAAAAAAATAATATAAGTCAAAATTTTGAGTAAATAAATGCAAAATTTATTTTTTAAAGTTTATTAAAATGATTTAAATTTCGACGGTGAATTAAAAGGGGATTTTGATCTTCTCGACGGTCGAGATAGTTTGACTTGGATCACTCGACTAGCCGTTGGGAATTTTTCCTTTAAATAGGGTGTTAGGGGTCATTTGAGATCAGATTAGATCTGAGAGTCTGGTGCTAAAGAAAGCTCTCTTCTAGTCATTTTTTTTTGTGCAATAAAGAAAGACTTTGGGGTTAAAAATCTTGCTGGTGTTACTCTTCTGAAAGCGTTGTAAGATGATTTATTTTTCTGCATAATTTTATTTTCAGTTATTGATTTTAGCTTGATGAAGATTGATTCAGGCACAGGTATCTTGTCTGATCTCTAGGGTTTGAATGATAGTATAGTATCTGAAATATAATGGCAGGTATCTCCATTTGATCTGGATTTCACTATTGTTTTTTCCCTCTTTGTTAATAGTTGATTTTAAGCTGTGCAGGAAATCTTAGTTTTGAGTTTACCGGGCGTTAGGGGAAGTTCTCGGCTGAACCGACCAACTCCCGGATTGCATTTTCTGAAAGAGCTCAGCTAGTTTTAATTCTGGGCTTATCATCTGAAATTTTTTATGAATGCATGCAGGGTTTTCTGAAGTATCTCACATTAAAATTAAATTCTGATAATATTACTGTGATTATTGACAAATTTGGCTATTTAGAGCCTCTGAGCTGTAATTGCTGTAATTATTTAGCTGGTTCTTAGGGTTTCATTTATTCTTTTTTGCATTTTCAAGTTTTTGCAGTTTTCTTTTTATTGTTTTCAGGTTGCAGGTTTGAGAAGAAATTTTTGTGGGAACCCTGATCTGGCCCCAGAAACTAGGCTTTGCAGGTGCATCATTTCTGCAGTCTAGGATTTTAAATTTTTTGCTTATCTGAAGGTGATCTTACATGAGTTTCAAATAACAAATCTGAAACTAAACATATAAATTTTATTCAGAAGTATTTGAGGGTTTCACTGCTAAATTTCAAGCAGAAATATAATCTGGAAATTTCTGGGTTTTTATTTGGCCATTTCATTTTCTGTTGCCTGGGGCTTTTTGCGATTTTGTTGAAGAAATCTCAAAATTTTGATGAAAGTTTCGTAGTCAGCATCCTTCTCTTCATTGTTTGATTTATTCTCTGCTGGCGGCTATCAAGATCGCACCTCTATCCATTGGTGCTCCTCACGTTTTCCAGATCAACAAAGTTGTTGCCATTAATCAAATCAGCAAATCAGCGTTGCAGCCATTAATCAAATCAGCACTGCTACCCAGATGAGCAAATCCTCACGCTTCTGCTAGCATCCATCCACACACTGTCTCCTCTTCCCTTCAAACGCATTCTCTTGCCATCTCTCACGGAATCCCCGCAACCTGCAAGCAAAAAAGCAAACCCTCGATCCAACCCGCAGCTTGCTTTTCATCACTATCCAAACCGTCCCACTGCCTGTATGTTCTCCAGCTGCCTGCGTTTTTGAACGCCCTCTAACCTGCAAAAAACGCTACCAGAACTGCACTCAAATCTGCAATCCGTCCAACCTTCACACCAACAGTGCCTTCACGCTGCAAATACTGCGTCCATCATCGAAGCTGCCACTCCAAAATCGAATTTCGTTTTCCAAGCTGCTCATTACCTGCAAAACAATTCACTGTTGCAATATTTGTTCTCCAACCTGCACGTAACCCACAGCAATCTCATCGAGCTACCCTTCTCCTGTCCATTACCTGCGCAGCAAAACATCAAACAAAGCATTTGGATTTTCTTTGTATATACGGCTAGGGTCATGTTCAGTTTTATGTGTTGGTTAAATTAAAGGCATAAGTTAGGACATTTATGAATGCATTTTTATTTTTTTTTCTAAAGATTGAGCGTCGGTTCTTTTTTTATTTAGTTTGGATATATTTAAGTTTTGTATATATTCGATTTGTTTTTCTTTTGGTTAGGCTTTAGTTTTAATATTTAGAATTTTTTAAATTTTAGTTTTGTTTTTTTTTATGAATCAAAAAATAACAAAAAATATAAATAAAAATCATAAATATTGAAAAAGAAAATTTGATTTGTTCTTTTTTCAGCGTAATTTTTAATTTTTTAAAGTTAAAATTTTTTAAGTTTTATTTAGTTTATGACTTTAAATTTTTATTTTTTATTTTTTTTATAATTTTTAGTTTTAAATTCATTTTAATTGTATTATTTATTTATTTAGTTCAGTTTTAGTGTCAATAATTTTAGGTTCATTTTAATTTTCTTACTTTAGTTTACTTTTTGTTTATATTAAAAATATAAAGAAATATAAAAATTAAAGAAATATTTTGAAAAAAAAAAACTTAATAAAAAAATTGAAAATTCATTTTTCGTGGTCTATTTTTCTATAGCTAAATGCACTTAAATGTTCATCTAAAGTCAGCTATGTGAAAGTGGTAATTGGTCAGCATTTAAATTTTATGATCATTTAAAGCATTTAATTTTTCTTGAAGTTTAATTGCTGGAATATCGTTAAGCCATTAAGCATTTATCGATCATCTCGCATTTGGTAAAAGTTAATTTTTGCTTGAGTTATTTGATGTAAACGATTGTTAATGAGTTCATATTTCTGCAGCATCCAATAAATAATCATTTAATCATTCATTTCATAAGGCACTGGTCCATTAAATTAATAAAATCACTTAAGTGTCTGTTGCCCCTCGTGTCTCCCAAACCGAACTGGTCCCTAGTTGGTCATCATTATCCCATAGGGTCTACCCCCCTTAGCCGCGGGAGACATGCTTAAACGGAGAGATCGGAGATCAAGGTGACAGCCCCCGGTCTGAGCATTGTCGTGATAATCTATGTGACAACAAACCCCATTGGGCATATTGTATCATGTCAAGAGATTTATTAGTCATTAAAAATGTCATAAAGACCCTCCAAGACCTAGTTAACCAAGAAGAGGCAAGTTGACCTTCATGGAATGACAAGTCGGCCTCATAAGGGCTATTTGACCTACATGAGAAGCATATATATAGAAAAGAACTCGACCACACCAAGGAGTATCCAAGGCATTCGATCAAGCAAGAAAAGGAGTTTGATCACCAAGAAAGAGGAAGCATAATAGCCAGCGAAAAAAGGAGAACAAAAGAAGTAGATAAAATCGAAGTTTTGGATTTGTTTTAGGGTTGAATTCTCCCACGTGTGAAAGGTCTAGGGCATCTTTTACTACAGAAATTACAATAATTAAAGGAACCAAATCAAGTATGAAGAAGGTCAACTTTGCAAGCCAAGTTTCCAAGGAGGGAGAACAAATTAAAACGAACAGGTTCGAGATTATAGTCAGATTGTGTTAAGAAATACAAGGGTGGCAAGGTAAATGATTTCTATTCTTGATAACTGCTTGTGATGTGTTTTTATTTCACTTACTTAGCTTCTTCTTTCACTCATTATAATTTGTATTTTCTATCATCAAACAACTACCAAAGCATAAAGAACAATAAGACAATAGGACACGATGAAGCGAACAAAGTTCCTTCTATAAATTAATTACTCCAAAAGACTTGGAATATAAAGATATCCATGAGGATACAAATATTACATATTAAATATGTGAATAAGAATAAGAATGAATGATTTACAAATGAGAATGAGAAGCTTGCTTGTATACCAAGCGTCTCTTCATGAAGAATCATGTTTCATTTAGACATGCCTCTTCAACCTAATTACTAATTAACTAATAATTATTTATGATTATTTTTTTCTTTTTTCTGAATAAGACTATGCTATTATATTACAAAAAAGGCAAAAATTACATCATCTTTGGTACAACAGAGCCGTAGCCCTGTGAAACCTGTCGATGGACGGA
Organism: Pinus taeda; assembly: GCA_000404065.3. Lineage (NCBI taxonomy): Eukaryota > Viridiplantae > Streptophyta > Pinopsida > Pinales > Pinaceae > Pinus > Pinus taeda. Next base: position 91,442 of record APFE030772885.1, on the reverse strand, counting down.
CAGTAAGCTCAAGAATGATCATCTCCAAAATTACATAAGACCGACACTTGAACCAAATCGACATTCATGAGACCGACACTAAACATACATGTTTAACTGAAACACATAAAGACTGGAACAACTATGGATAGCCGTCACTGTAACAGACAGGGACAGAATTACATAAGGACAAAGACCGGACACATATAAGATAGTAGTGAGAGCAGACAGTGAAAAAATTCCTTCTTCAGAAACCTGAGTCGAACAGCAGAGCGAACTAGTCATCATCAGTGGTGTGCACATCTTCCTCCGCTTTGCATCTGGGAATCTTGTGGATATCCTGCTCGGTGAGAATGTCACGCTGCATAGGTTAAATTGGGCCTGCCCCAGGGTCTGGAGAGAAGCTGTCTTGAACAGGGCGCAACATATCAATGGCGGGAACTTGCACACTTGTTGTAGGAGCCAACCCAAGAATCCGCAGAGGGCTGGCATGAATAGCATCATCTTCACCTCGAGGATTGCTGCAATGCTCCACTGAAACTGTAACAAAGAAAGTTGACTTTGACAGAGTACATGGAATACGATATCTCACCATGGGATGCTCAGAGTGCCCACAGTCCATAATCTCTCGATATTCCGCTGCGCTGCCTCTGCCAACTACCCGACCCCTGGAGCGCCGACGGTCGGAAGAAACCTCGATTGAGGAGGAGGGGGAGGGGGCTCGCCTCTGAGACGAAGCCTGCCCTCTGGAAATCCCGCACCGGCTTGACTGTCGTAGACGCTCTCGCTGCATCTCTGAATTGTGCGAAGAGCAGGTATAACCCGTCGCAGCCTCCCTCGGAACCAGAGAATGAGCACACACCACCTCCGAGCACTCGAACCTTATGCCCGTCAGCGGGAGAGTGACAGAGATGCCAAACACCCCCGAATGGTCCCAATGGCAGGAATAACCCCTTGCAAACTCCCTCAGAACCAGAGATTGAGCCACCACGACCTCCCTTAGAACCAGAGCATGAGCAAACACAAACTGCGGGAGAATGACAGAGAGGCCATGGCTTTGTAGCGCCATTTTCCCGTTACCAAGAGGGGCAGTAAATGCCGAAAGGACTCGACTGCCATTAACCAACGCCTCCGAACTTAAATGCCTCACGCAGCAAGCCCACATGCTATGCGTCCTGTTATACATGGCTCGTCCAGGCGGACACCTACCCTCATGACGAGCCCTTGACCTGTTAAGCATTAAAATCACCCGCATCCAGAATTATTTATGATTATTATCATTTACATTATATTTATATTATTTATATATTTTATTCGCTACATTACCTCCTTTCTCAAAAAGATTTGTCCTCAAAGCTTGTCAATGAAAAAGGCTTGATCTCTTTTCCGGCTTCGAAAGTCTTTCTATCTCAGAATAGTCATCCTCATCGATACAAGTTGATATGATCTTCTCAATGACAAACAAAATTGTCACTGAGAGAAGGGATCAGACCATCCTAGATTAATCCTCTGTATAGTACTCTAATCACTGGAATTTTGTAACGATTTGTTAGCAGAAGACTGGATTGAGATTACATCACTATTATCTAGAACATCAGTGTGTTGTTTCAGTTTTGACTGGTTCAAATATGCAGCATGGTTGATTCGTCTGTTCTCATGATTCGGATGCCGATATGGAACTTTTTTGGTTTGATTTCTCCTTCCTGGGCATGCGGCAATTTTTATATTTTCTTCTGGCGAAGATGTTGTTGAGTTGGTTATGAAACATTCACTAGGGATGTTCATTGTTTGAACTGCAACATCCACGTGCGTCTTTTCTTCAACTTGCTTGTCTTCTTCCTGAGTTGGGACATTCACTGAATCGGTATTTGTTGTTTTGTCATCAGCTTGAATTCCTACATTTGATGCTTCCTTCTTGATAAGTTGTTGTACTTGGTTTTCTAATGACTTATTATCCTTCTTAAGTTTCTTAATTTGCGTCAGCAAATTTTCAATATGGTTTTTAAGTCAAGAAACTTCTTCATTTTTGTCAATAGTGATTTTGTCAATTTCATTTTACATCATTTTACATATTTTGTAATACTTTTTTACCTTCTTGAGAAATTACATTTGAAATATCCGACATATTTTCTGGCATTACTGAATTAGGTTTCAGTGTAACATCTTGAAGCGTTATTTTCTTCTTCTTGTAAGAAAATGTTAAAAACTTTTTCTTAGTATTTAGAATAAAGGAACCTAGAGTTTTCATCCATGGTGATCCCAAAACAATGTCACTATCGTTAAAAGATAAGGTTTGCACGGTGAATTGTGAAGTAAAAGTATAATCTCCAATATTTAGGTGTAAATTGCTTATATCGTATTGTTTGCCAAAAATATTTGTTTCAACTATATTTGATTCAGGAATCACCAATTGATTAGTACATTTAGGACTAACATAATTACTTCTTTCAGTAGGACTGATAGAGATTATGATGTCTCTTCCTGCAAGTGATCCTTTGATGTTAAATAGTGTGCAAACACATGTACTACGGGTTTCAGGAAACCTTTCATTACTAGTCTCCATTTTTTCTTTTATGCTTTTACGTAAACAATATGTCAACTGGAGCTATTTTTATTACCAAATATCACTTATTTCTTCTATATATATTTTTCAAATATTCTCCTTTAATGTGGATTGTTAAAACTTGAATACCTTTTTATTGAAAAATATACTCCTTTATATTGTTGCCCTCTATATATGTATGTATTTCTTTATATTAAGACCCCTTTTCAAAATAATTTTATATCTTATAATAATAATAGTTTCACTTCTTTTTTTAAATAATAAATTGGTCCCTTTTTTATATACTTGATTACTTCCATGATAAATTTTTAATGTCACCCCACTTAATAAATATAATGGTCACGTCTTTTCATATGACACAGTCACGATGTTAAAATACCATGGGCTATTACCATGGGTTGTTTTTAAAACCAACATTAAAATGTTCTCCACGTAAAAAAAAAAAACGTATTCCTTTTGTTTTTTGTTTTTTTTTTTTACTTTTTAAAATACCATGGGTTGTTTTTAAAACCACGGGCTTCTCCACATAAAAAGTTTAAATATACTTGGTATGAGAGTTTGTATCTGTTTTGTTTTTTCTTTTACTTTTTTTTTCTTCTTTCTTTTTTAATTTATATACATATATTTTTTTTGGTTATTTATTTTTTTAATTCTTTTTAGCCAAAGGCCTAGAAAAACGCAGAAAAGGAGAAACTCCCAATTCTGAGCAAAACGCTTCAATTGTACGGCAACAAAGTTGACGAATTTCGATAGCCAAGGACCTGGATAGGAGAACAAGCTCTGTGCACCAGTTAAGCAACCTAGAGGACCGAACTGCTATGATACCAAATGAAACAAACAAAGTTCCTTCTATAAATTAATTACTCCAAAAGACTTGGAATATAAAGATATCCATGAGGATACAAATATTATATATTAAAAATGTGAATAAGAATAGGAATGAATGATTTACAAATGAGAACGAGAGGCTTGCTTATATACCAAACAAGTGTCTCTTCATGAAGAGTCATGTCTCATTTAGACATGCCTCTTCAACCTAATTACTAATTAACTAATAATTATTTATGATTATTATCATTTACATTATATTTATATTACTTATATATTTTATTCATTACACAAGATATGTAGGCTATCAGCCAGGGCCAAAACCTCTCCAACTTGAGAGGAAAACCCACCAAAATTGTTTCTCTTCTTATAGACCTTCAATTGACAAATTCCAAGACCTCTTACCATTGACCAAGACCCTCCAAGACCAAGTCAAACCTTGCTTCCAACAAATTCTATAAAAACTAACCTCCAACAGCTTCTTCTGCAATTTCGACTTTCCCAGCAAATTCTTCTACAACGTCGACCTACCTAGCAGTTTCTTCTACAAAAACCCTAACCATTGCAAGTGTGAGAAATGATGGAGTGATCATGTTCCTTTCTCCTTCTCTTGGGTAGATTCTCTCTCCTAGAGAATTCGACTTCCAAAATAGCTTTTCTTATTGGCCTAACTTCACTTCTGCAACCCGGTTTTACTGCAGCAGCATGAACCCTAATTCCTTTGCACGTGTGGAGAGAAGTAGCCCAGAAACAATCCCCAAAACTTGATTTTCTCTTCTTCCTTCATCCTCTTCTTCTTCGAACTCTTTTTCTTTCTTGTAATCAAACTTGTGAGAGTTAAGTGTGTCATCCAAGTAAGTCGGCGTCTCCTTTATATAGGCTTCTCATTGGGTCAAATTGGTCCTTTTAAGCCGACTTGTTCTTGAGTGTAGGCCGACTTGAATATTGCATCATGACAAGGCCTTGGAGGGTCTTTTGACTCAAACAAAATTTCTTTTTACAATATGTAACATGCCCAAATGGGTCTTCAATACATGACAATGATTCAATTGACTTTATGACAAACCTAGAAGCACTCAATGGGGTGCTTGACCTAAAAATAAATTTCTCTGGAGCATGAAACCCATGCCTCAAGAATAACAATAAAAAAACTATTTTTCTCTTTTCATTAAATACATAAAATCATGATTACATATGTCATTATAAAGACCGACCTCGTTACATATTTCAACACTCTCTCTTAACTAGGGGGGCATTCATAATCCATACAAGGTACTTAGACATTCTCAATCTAAGCAATTCTCATAAGAAGAGTCAGATTGGTAATCCTTTTGTATAGCATCATATCAACTAGCATTGTCACATAGCGAGGCCTTGACTAACAGCTCTATCTCTCCACAAGATGAGAGCACACTGTTGGCGAGACCAATGATTTATAGACACCATCATCATTGTCTCTCAAGGAACATACCCCACTCGAGTCTTGACAGATCTAAGACTATTCTTATCTTGGATTCCCAGTCCTCAAAAAATATCGGTCCACTACGACTACTCTTATCTTGGATGCCCTACCACATCCTCAAAGAGTATCGGATGCCAAATGCTTACTCAATCCTCCATTCTTTCTTCCCAAGCGAAGACAAGAATGATGTGCCTATCTGTCCCTCTCAACCAGGGAGGATATACTCATTCCTATGAAGGAATGTACCCATTCCATAAAGGAATGTACACAAGCTCCCTCTCAACCAAGAACTTGTCCAAGCTCCCTCTTAGCTAGGGACTTGCTTCCAGGTTCTTTCTTAACCAAAAACTTGCTTCCAGGTTCCCTCTTACCTAGGGACCTATTTCTAGCAGCAGTTATCTTTTATTTCGTGGAGATCATGGGACCTTAAGCTACTTGTATAGGTCCTCCATTTGATGTCATGAATTTTATCTTCATCTTTATGGAGCCTCCATCTTGTAGGGCATTGGTCATCCATCCCTTTCCTCAATTCAGTCATGGCATCCTTCCTCTTGTCTGAAAGTGGTCTTCTAGCCCACATCTGGCTTTCTTTCATATAGCTACCTATTCCACATCATGTTTCCTTCAAGATCATCCATCCAATCACATGTGTGCTAGTTCTAAATAACATCTACAACTCTCTTTCAATAGCCCTGTATCAACCCATCCAGATGTTCAAAAAAATAAAAAATAAACATCAAATCAAAATCACCTTTTGTGATGGCCCTTCATCATGACATCGGTTTGTTGCAAAATCAACATCCTGTATACATATTGACACATGTCCAAGATATTCAATTGTCAAAGGGTCTTCAATCTTTCCCAAAGTCTTTGAATCTTTCCCATGGAGATATCATGGCCAATTTCTTGTAGTCATCGGATGTTGATTTCCTTTTCCATGTGACCATAGTTGCATCTTTCATGATCTCTTCTTTCCCTCTTCAAATATTGCTTCCCAAGAATTTTCATTCATAGTTCCTTTATTTTTGCCAACCACCTCATAGTCCATATGAGGATATATTATGTTGATTTCGTCTAGTCAATAGGCAAACCATGCCTTCACGCATCCTTGAAAGAGATCCATTTTCTTTGATCATACTCTAGAGTATTCTCACATGCTATGATGGCATGACTTAATTTATCAAACATATGCATTCATATTTCTTTTCTTCTTTTGGTCATCCAAACTTCCTTCAGTAGTTTCTTTGAAAGTACTTCAACCATCTCGACATGCTGCATTTCTTTGTCATCATCCCATCATTCTTTCGAACAGTGAATCCCATCCAAAGTGGAATTCTTAGTGAGACATTTGCTTCTTCCAACAGATGAACCTTCTAATGAAGATTCCAATAAAGGATCTTAATTATCCCCATCCTGCAAATCCTCCTTTCCAATGATGTATGATGAGTTCTATGCTAGATGACTCTCTTTTACCCATAAGTTCTACTGATGCTTCCAATGAGGTTATCAAGAGCTACTTTTTTCTAATAATGACTGCCATAGACCTGTACTTCAGCTATCTTCCAAGCTTCTTATGATGATGTCGTGCGCTCTTGCTTCAATTGTATGCCCTTATAATGCCATCTCCTAAAATGATGCATGTTATCATGCTTCTAGAGTTTCCTACCATGATAGCTTTACAGAAACTGAAAAGAACTTAGCAGAGAGGATTATCTCAATCATAGTGGAGATCTTTCACTTCCTCCTTTGATTTCTTCTTTTCAACTTCTTTCACTTCTTCATGTTGAAATTTCTAAGTCTAACACGTCAAAAATTCTTCCGGCATTATCTAGTTTATTTCACCTACTTGTTTATTCCTTAACAAGTTATTTAACCATATAAATATTGAAAATAAACACAAATGCAGTCTCAACTCATCTACAGATCATCAACTAAAATAATAGACAAACACACAAGGGGCATCGTTATTTTTGGACAATCGTCCTCGGAAAAACCAACTTGGTAAATCGGTGCAGCAGTTCTGAGGGTTTTATTATTAAACAGCTTTCTTGAGTACAACATGGGTACCAAACTGGCTCACCCAACAGAGATTTCTATCTGGCAATAATACCTCTTCTCGGAAGCAGATATTCAACTTCTCAACACTAGTCTGCCCAATGAAAATCCTTCTGGCGGTTCTCCAAGGCTCTACGTCAGCCCTGCTAGCCTCTACATAGCTCTGGAACCCCCTGCGTCAGCCTTCTATCTCTCTACGTTAGGTCTCTAGACTTCTGCATCACCCACGCAAGCCCCTCAGCCTCTATGCAGCCTCTAGTTGCCTCTGCTTGGCTCCTGCTGGCTCTGCAGAGCCTCCTCAATCACTGCACTGGCCCTCTGGCACTATCTCTACCTCTTTGTTATCTACTCACTGCCCCTCGTTGAGACTTAGATCACTTGTTCAAATTTTTTCAGCAAAACCCGCTCCTGAAAATCACACTGAATGATCAATCTTGGTGTATCTCCAACTGACCCTCAAGCCTCCTCTTATACTTTTTTGTTGAGTCTTCAACGGCCGAGATTAAATCTCTAATCAACAGCTAAGATTAGGTTTGGCTTGATCCATGTCATTTAGAACATTCTCACCTAGTTTTATATTAATACCCTTTAATATTTTAATTTTCCTAAGTTTAGACTTAGGAACTCTATTAAAAATATTAATTATTTTAATATCTCTCTAACCATGTGGAATTTCCCCAAACCATTTTTAGGTCTTGGAGATCTCATGTGCTGTAGCCTCTCCACCAATTTTCATGGCTAGAGCACATTCGATGCTACCCCAAATCAACACTCCCTCTTAGCAAGGAATGTGCTCTAGTAATGTTCCACCACTGAACATCACACTGATCATCTGGCACTAGTACCTGTGTTGATGCTTGGCATGCTGCCCAACATCCACTACGTTGTTGCTTCCTCTGTTGTTGCCCATGGTTCTGCCACTGCCGCTGCTACATCTATATTGCAGCTTCCTCTGCATCCGTGATGTTGCTGGTCCTTCCTCCCAACATTGCATCTACACTGCAACTCTCTCTCAACATGCTGCATCGTGTTGCGCATAGCACTACCACTGCTAATTGTTGCACCACAACTAAGTTACCGAGAAGTAAGTAACTGATCTACCCAACTACTGACATCCTTACCGGTTTGGAAGCCCCGTGATGCTGGAGCTACCTCTATTGCTATCCTGTGCTCCCTCTGCTGCCTCTACGCTATTGCAAACACCTTTGTGCCTCTCGCACTGCTGCAACCACCTTTGTGCCTCTCTGCACTGTTGCAACCATCTTTGTGCCTCTCGCACTACTGCAACCCCCATTGCACTGCTATAGACCTCTGCACTTAGCACTGCCTTGTCGCTCCATCCGCATCTTGCTTCTACCGACATTCGTCATTCTGCTACTGTCACTCAGGGCTCCCGTAGCCGTATATGATCCAAGATTTTGGGTACCTCAAGGATCCTGCCCCTCATCTTCTATAGTCCTCCTGACTACAACTCGATGTCTCCCCACCTCTTCTCTAGAGATGCATGAGCACTCATGGCATAGTCGTCATCTGTCTCGACTTCTTTCCCTGCCTTAGCCGGAGTTGCGTTGGAGTCAAAAGCCTCTCCCTTATTCTTCTTCCTGGGACAATGGGTTGCATAATGACCCAGCTCCCCATAATGGATGCACTTTACCATGGAGATGTCCTTCTTCCTCCTCTTCCACTGTTGTCCCGCAGATGCCAAAGTCATATCCTCCTCCTCCTCTTTCTTGATTCGACCTCCTTTGCTACTACTCCCCGCCTTGGTCAATCGAATGATCTCTTCTTGGTGAAGAGTTTCCCACATCTCTTCCCATCCTGGAAGAGTAGGTCTGCCCAAAATACTTTGGACAAATGTCTCCCAATCCTCGGAGACTACGTTCAGGGCGGTCCTCACCGTGAATTCTTGATCCGACGTGGCCCCTATGAAAGTAAGTTGGTCCTGAATCTCTTGCAACCCGGTGAGGTATAGATCTATCTGCTACCACTTCTGCATCTGATACGACCGCAATTGTTCCACAGTGGCATCTTCCTCTGCGCGGAAGTGCCCTGATCCTTTACCCCATCAAGGATTATGCACTTTGCCTTCGCCATTGCATCCTCATACCTTTCATTATCAACTGGGTTGACTAGGATAGCCACATTTCTCAAGGCGAAGCCCTTGATGCGATATTTATCCAGAACAGACAAGATCCTGGCCTTCCAAATGACAAAGTTGGAGGCCCCATCCAACCTGTCCTAATCCCTCCGTTTGTTCATTGCCATCACCGCTCTTCTTCTAGAATTCCTCTGAGTCTCGACTTCCCTCCTGGATGTTCTCTCCTAGACTCCCTCTGAGTATCGATTTCCCTGCTGGAAATCTTCCCGCCAGCTGTCAATCCGCTCCTCTCCGATCCTCTTTGCAACAACAACTCGAATTTGGATTTCTTGGCTAGAAATCCCTCTACCTTGGTTTTGGTCCATTAGGTATTGTTCTGCTTTGATAGCAACAACACCCCACCAGCTTCCCAATCCACAATCTACCCACAGTTCCCTAGGCCCCAACAGTTGAAGAAACTGAGCCTCTTAGCTCTGCGCAATCCCGGCAAGTTTGAATCGCTCCTCTGGCCAATTGCGTCAAGCCTACCTGACTGAGTAGGATGACATGGCTCTTCATGAGCAATGTTGCACGACGCGGAAGCTAAGCGGGGACATTTTTTGGAAGCAGGGACGCCGAAGCGTCATTTTCCAAAAATCTAGGAAGCGAAGCGTCCGTGGAAGCGTCTGCTATATATATATATATATATATATATTTGCATTTATACTCAAAACAAACATCCCAAATACCAAATTAATTGTAGTAGACATGAAAACATGCATATTTTTGCAGAAATCAAGATAGATATGGCATCCATGATTCCATTGTAGTTACTAGTATGTACAACAATCATCTATATTCTAGCTATCACAAACATACATCAAATTTTTAAGCATATTATAAAACATAAAACATTTAAGCATATTATAAAACATAAAACATAGAGCATATTATGATTTATCTAGCAAGCGAGCAACTGTCAACATTTGTCATGTCCAAAATTCAAATAATAATGTTTACAAAATATGTCACTTGGTCAATGCCAAGACAAAAAAGGTTCAAAATTCAAATTCACAAGTCTACAAGTCTAATGAGTAATCTATGACAAAAAGTAGTAGATTGTGAATATATCTACTAATCTCTCCTCCTTCCACCACGAAGAGAACGTGGCGGCGGGCCTCCACGTGGTGGCAATGAAGAAGATGGTGCCTGTGGAAGTTGTGGCACTGAAACTTATGAAGAAGAACCCCCTGTTGTTGGTGTTGAACCATGGAACCTAGGAACCAAGGGACCAGATGGGGGTAGGGGTGGCATATTATCAACACGATCATCATCATCTTGGAATCGCTCCAAAAATTGATGCAAAAAAAAGACACTAGTTAACAAAAAAATTAAAAACATGAATTAGAGAAATGCTTTATGAGGAAAAATTGGAAAATTCATACCACAATGGACATACCTGGATAAGAGCATCCTCTAATTGCTCTAATCGCAACACTCCATCCTCCAAATTGGGCTCCTCTGGATTCCTGTCCCAAATCTTAAGGTCTTTATTAGTCTTTGCATCATCATAGTAATGGGACAACAATTGCAAGTTGTAATGAACATAAACCAAGCTCTTTGCCCAGTCTAAACTCAATCTGTTCCTTTTAACACTGTGGATGAAAGAATAAGAGCTCCAACACCTCTTTGCAGAAGAAGTGTTTACCACCTATGATAGCACCCGCAATGCCAAAGCCTGTAGAAGTGGAGTACCCCCTCCATGCATGTTCCACCACTCAAGAGAAGAAAAAGTCTCTCGATCTTTAATTGCATGCATGCTCCCAAATGGACCAGTGTTAAGCGTATAGTTGCTCACCCATCTCTGTACCAATGCAGCATCCTCCTCATCAGGGATTAATTTACTCAATGCAGCCATATATTTTTTGTGAACCTCTTGATCTTGGTGTGGTTTTCTCCTGTTTCCCCACCCCCCTAGGTGCTGGTGTTGAAAGCCATGATGGATGATAGTATTTAGGTGTCAAAACATATGCTAATGCATGCAATGGAACATTTAGCATTTCCCATCGGTTTTCCACCTCTGCACGAATATAATTGTACAAGGTGCTATCTCTAGGCTCAACAATGTTTTTAATCTGCCCCAACATGCTATCCATTTGCTCATACACCTCCCCAATTACTGGTAAATCTGAATCTGCAAACTTGATCATGTAATAAATTGGTCTGGTGAATTGCAAAACATATTTAACCTGTGCCCAAAAGTAACTGTCAAGAACAGTGTTCTTGACTGCAATAGCACCATCTATGTCAGTGTTAATTTCATCCCATGACTCAGCACACACCAGATTAGTTAAAGCTTGTCTCACCTTCACTAGCCGCCTAAAGGTGAGGTAATAACTAGCAAATCTTGTCTTTGCAATTTTAAGCAACCGCAACTTGGAGTAAGTGCCATAGAAGTAGTTTACCCTTGTATGCCCTGTGATGAATTTAATAAGCTGCTTTCCTCTCCTGTAAAGCTCAGTAATCCACCCACATTCTTTGTGCTTCACAATATCATGCATCAAAAGGTTCAATGTGTGAACGAGGCACCCAGACCAAAAGATGTGTGGATAAGTACGCTCAATAACTTTTCCTGCTGCCTTACAATTTGCTGCATTATCTGTGATCACTTGAACCATATTATTCGGACCAACATCTTTGATTGATTTCAATAGGAGATCTGCAATGTTTTGTGCAGATGCAGTGATGGAGGAGGAGTCATGACATGCAATAAATACTGCACCACTAGAAGAAACACCAAGAACATTTATCAAATGTTGGTTTCTAATATTTGTCCACCCATCTGATACAATGGATACCCCAGAATCTACCCACTCATTTGTAAAATGTGTCAAAGCTCTTTGAACCTTAGCTTTTTCTCTTTCTAATAACATTGTTCTGGCTTTCTCATAGTTGGGGGCCTTGTATCCTTTTGGGGCTTCAATGATGGCCTTTACCGTTTCATGCCAATAGGGAGAGCGAAGCACATTGAATGGTACACCGCAAGCACAAAGAAAACGGACTATCTTTCCATCCACATCATCCCTCCCAGCAACATTAAGGAAATCCCCTATTGTTCTTCTACCTCCACAGCTTGCAGAAGTACCATGAGAAGATGAGAAGCTACCAAATTTAGAGGTTGCACTTGATTCAGAATGAGTTTTTTGTTTCTTGTTTTTTTGTTGTGCAACCATCTCTATTTGGATGTATTTTCTTCTTTCTTCAGTTGAAATGTTTGGGCAAATTTGTACCCCCACAGGACCCTTTTTTTCATCACTGTCCAACACCCCACAAAGATGCCTCCTTAGACGGGTATATGAACCACAATATGGTTTTCCTCCATGACAACCATGAGGGCACACAAATTTGTAAGATCCACCACCCTTTCCCCCATCAAGTTTGGTCACATAGTTCCACAAGGGTGTTGATGTAGCTTTCCAATCTTGTGTTTTAGTGTCCCCTTCAGGTTCATCCCCTTCCTCTTCAAACCCTTCCTCCTCATCATACATTGGATCACTCATACTGGGACCACTGTCCTCTTGTGTTTTTTCCCTTCTTTTCCTATTCCCCTTTGCCATCATTAAAACCAAGAGTGGAATGATACAGAGGCCAAAAGAACACCATCTTGGAATATGGATATAGGTGTTGGACAACCTGTAAGTAAAGGAGCAAGTAGAAACAATGGGAGAGGGAGGAGAAAAATACAAAAAAACTGTCAAAAAAATAAGAGAGTTTGGGGTTTGAACTTACCTCTTTAGCTCTTGTAGATGAAGTCCTCCAAGCTCTTGCTCCAAGCTCCTCCTCCTTCTCCTAGCTCCTCCTTCTTCACTCCTCCAAGCTCTCCTCTCTTCTCCTCTTCTTTCCTCTCTTCTCTTCTCCAACTCTCATAAACTCAAAGTGAGAAAATGAAGAATGAATGGGGGCTTTATTCTTTTCATTCCTCACCTTAACCTCACTCTAACGTCACCCTAACCCACCCCCTTTATGCTAAGTTAACATAAATTAAAAAAAATAAATAAATAAATAAATAAAATGTTTTTTTGCCTTGCGCGCGGCCTCTTTCCTGAAGTGTACGGAAGCGTACGCTTCCTCCTCCGAAGTGTCGTACAAAGCGCGCTTCGGAGGCCTGGAAGCGACGCTTCCGTACCGCGCTTCCAAATTTCCAAGAAGCGGCAAAAAATGTCGAACGGTGCTTCCAAATTCAGAAGCGTCGCTTCCGGCCAAGCTTCCTAGGCGCTTCTGTACGGGACGCGCTTCAGGGCTTGGAACCGGGGGGGGCGCTTCGTGCAACATTGTTCATGAGCCTCTTCTGCCTCTGCATTGGCCCTCTCTCTGGCTCGAAATAATGTCTAGTCACTCCTCTACTGCCTTCTGCTTAGTAACAGCTCTGTCTCTCGGGACAGTTGTTTCTGCTGCAAATTTTCTGATTTCAGCTGATGCCTTCAGTTCCCCTATGATCTGTAATGCTCTGATACCATGTAGAAATTTCTAAGTCTAACACGTCAGAAATTCTTCCTGCATTATCTAGTTTATTTCACCTACTTGTTTATTCCTTAACAAGTTATTTAACCATATAAATATTGAAAATAAACACAAATGCAATCTCAACTCATCTACATATCATCAACTGAAATAATAGACAAACACACAAGGGACGTCGTTATTTTTGGACAACCGTCGCAGAAAAACCCAACTTGGGAAAACCGATGCAACAGTTCTGAGGGTTTTATTATTAAGCAGCTTTCTTGAGTACAACTAGGGTGCCAAACTAGCTCACCCAACAAAGATTCCTATCTGGCAGTTGCCTCTTCTCGGAAGCAGATATTCAGCTTCTCACAACTAGTATGCCCCACAAAAATCCTTCTGGCGAATCTCCAAGGCTCTGCATCAACCCTGCGAGCCTCTGCGTAGCTCTGGAACCCTCTGTGTCAGCCTTCTGCCTCTATGTGTCAAGTATCTGGCCTTCTACGTGACCCACGCAGGCCCCTCAGCCTTTGCGCAGTCTCTAGTTGCCTCTGCGTGGCTCCTGTTGGCTCTGCGTAGCCTACTCAATCAATGCGTTGGCCCTCTGGCACTATCTCTGCCTCTCTGTTATGTACTCACTACCCCTCGTTGCAACTCAGATCACTTGTTCGAATTTTCTCAGCAGACCCCGCTACAAAAAATCTAAGTGAATGATCAATCTTGGTGTATCTCCAACTGACCCTCAAGCCTCCTCTTATACTTTTCTGTTGAGTCTTCAACGACCGAGATTAAATCTCTAACCAACGGCTAAGATTAGATTTGTCTTGATCCATGTCATTTAGAACATTCTCACCCAGTTTTATATTAATATCCATTAATATTTTAATTTTCCTAAGTTTAGACTTAGGAACTCTATTAAAAATATTAGTTATTTTAATCTCCCTCTAATCAGGTGGAATTTCCCCAAACCATTTCTCGGTCTTGGAGATCTCATGTGCTTTAGCCTCTCCACCAATTTTCATAGCTAAAGCACATCCAATGCTACCCCAAATCAACACTTCAGTGATATGGGCATCTTCCCTTCCTCTTTTGTTATCGTCCTTCTTGAGTTTGGGACAATCTCTCTTGTAGTGTCCATATTCTTGACATCCATAGCATTGAAACCTCACCATATTCTTCTTCCTTTTCCGAGGACCAAATTTCCCAAACTTTCCATTTCTCTTGGTCATGGTAGCGAATGCATGTGTTTGTTCATGCGATCCTACATTACTTTTTGCCTTCAGCGATGTTTCTTCAATTTTGAACAGGGACCAAAGTTCATTGAATGAGGTTGCTTCCATCTTTCCATAGATGCTTGATGTAAAGTTGCCCCATTCCTATGGTGGTCATTTCCTTATCAGACATTATTTCTTGGTCTCTAATTTATGACACCCTCATAAAGTATGAGGATATTCCTTCTACTTTTGATATTTTCATCTTGTAGAGTTCTTATATTAATGAGATCACTTCTCCTACAGTGCTTACAGAGAACAATTCTACAAGTTTGTCATATATTTATTTTGATGTTTCCAACTTTGAAACATAGGGAATGAGGGGATCTTTGATGGATTCTATGAGAATACTTTCTGCCCTTACTTCCCCTTTCATGTACTTTGCAAGAGCTTGAGCTTCTTCCTTCGGAAGTTTATTGATTGAGCCCTTAACATGTTTTGCAACTTCATTTTCTACAAGGATCAAATCTGTCCTCTTCTTCCATGCAAGAAAGTTTGATGCCCCAACCAACTTGTTGCTTTCCTTGCAAAAAGACATTTTGATAGATCCAGATGTGAACATAAAGATACTTGAGAAGACACTCCTCGATGACAATATCTTCAATCTGTTGCCTTCTTGATTTTTATGATGATATTAATAGAAGATGTCTTCTTGATGAAGATGTCTTCCTTCAAAAGTGATCCTTCAAAGAGAGGGACATCACCTTGATTACTTGATGACAATGCCTTCTCTTGTTTTCCTTTGATGTAGAGGCTTCAAGATGCTCCAATTTATAGTTCTTCTTAATAAGGTCTTTTAGGTCTCCTTCTTCTCGATTTGATGGTTGAGTGAGGGTCCCAAGAATGCTTCAAGTGTAGAGTCTTTCTTTGGACGAACTATGGTTTTTGAGGTCTTATTTAGAAACTTCCTTCTTCAAGATGATGATGTAGTCCTTGTCCTTGTGATGTCTTTGGGATGAGAGGTCCTCCTGAATGATTGATGCTCTTGATGATCTTTTAGTGCTTTGGCGCTTGAATGTCCTTCTTTAAGTTGCCCTTCCTTGACTTGTCAACTTACCTCTGATACCATGTCGAGAAACCTATGGGTGGCAAGGTAAGTGATTTCTCTTCTTCATAACTGCATGTGATGTGTTTTTACTTCACTTATTTAGCTTCCTCTTTTGCTTATTATATTTAGTATTTTCTATCATCAAACAGCTACCAAAGCATAAAGAACAATGAGACAATAGGACACAATATGTAGGCTATCAACCAGGGCCAAAACCTCTCCAACTTTAGAGGTAAACCCATCGAAATTCTTTCTCTTCTTAAAGACCTTCAATTGACAAATTCCATGAACTCTGACCCTTGACCAAGACCCTCCAAGACCAAGTCAAACTTTTCTCCTAGCAAATTCTGCAAAAACTGACTTTCGACAGCTTCTTCTGCAATTTCGACTTTCCTAGCAAATTCTTCTGCAACTTCGACCTACCCAGCAGATTATTCTGCAACTTCAAACTGTCCGGTAGATTCTTCTACAGAAACCCTAACACTTGCACATGTGAGAAATGATCGATTGATCTTCTTCCTTGCTCCTTCACTTGGGTAGATTCCCTCTCCTAGAGAATTCAGCATCCAAAATAGCTCTTCTTGATGACCTAACTTCACTTCTGCAACTCGGCTTTACTGCAGTAGCATGAACCCTAATTCCTTCGCACTTGTGGTGAGATGTAGCCCAGAAACTTGATTTTCTCTTCCTCCTTCGTCCTCTTCCTCTTTGGACTCTTTTTTTTTTTCTTGTAATCAAACTTGTGATAGTTAAGTGTGTCATCCAAGTGAAGTTGATGTCTCCTTTATATAAGCTTCTCATTTGGTCAACTTGCTCCTTTTAGGCCAACTTGTTCTTGAGTGTAGGCCGACTTGAATGTTGCATCATGACAAGGTCTTGGAGGGTCTTTTGACTCAAAAAAAAATCTTTTTACAATATGCAACATGCCCAAATGGGTCTTCAATACATGACAATGACACAATTGACTTTATGACAAACCTAGAAGCACTCAATGGGTGCTTGACCTAAAAATAAATTTTTCTTGAGCATCAAAACCCATGCCCCAAGAATAGTAATAATAAATTTATTTTTCTTTTTTCACTAAATACATAAAATCACGATTACATATGTCATTATAACGACCGAACCTAGTTACATATTTCAAAAGATTACGGGTATGAGGATTTTAGTCGAAGGATAAAAAATTGCAGTAACTAGAAGGCAAGTTTGACTTGGGCTAACCTTTCAAGCAAGTTCATCAAAGAAAGGTTTGATTTGGTCTTGGAGGAGTCTTTGTCAAGGGTCTTAGCTCTTGGAATTCGCCATCTGAACATTCTATAAGAAAAGAAGAATTCTTGTGGGTTTTCCTCTCAAAAGGAGAGGTTTTGGTCCTGGCTAAGAGACTACATTTTGTGTCCTCTTGTCTCATTGATCTTCATAGTTTGGTAGTCGTTTGACAATAAGAACATAATAACAATCAATTGAAAATAAGAAGTTAATATCAAGTACATTAAGTTAGGTAAAAGAACATCACAAATATTTATCAAAGTAAGAGAAATCACCTAATCTAGTTGCCCCTAGATTTCTCAACATGGTATCAGAGCTAGGGTGTCAACATAAAGAAAAGAGAGACAACTTGAAGATCATCCAATTGAAAAAGGATACATAAGGGTCGAGCACAAGAACATCATCAATGGGAAACAAAAGGCATCATGGAGGACTATCCATCACATTACAAGGATCACATCATCACAACTCTTGGAAGAAGAAGAAGACCACAAAGACACTACCTCCATTCAAGGACTTAACACATTTAAAGCATCTTCAACTCTCCACATTCTAAATTTCTACATCGAAAGGAAGCAAGAAGAAACATTACCACCATCATCAAAGAAATTAAGAAGTAGGTCATCTTAGAAAAAGGAAGACATCATCAAGAAAGCAATCAACTTCAAAAAGGCATCTGCAATTGTCAACATCAGCACAAAGGTATCAAGTTGAAGATATCATCTTCAAAGGAGCATCTTCACTTGACAAGCATTCTCTATTTTCATGTCTCAATCTACAAGCCAAATGAATTCATTCCGCAAGGAGAACAATAAATTGGTTGGGACCTTGAACTACCTTGAATGGAAGAAGTGAATTGATTTACTTCTCATGGAGAATGAAGTTACTGAATATGTTAAGCGCTCCATCACCGAACCATCTCAAGAGCAATATCAAGCACTTTCAAAAATACATGAAAGGACAAATAAGGGCACAAAGGATCCTCATAGAGTCAATTAAGGATTCTCTCACCCCTTATGTAGCAAAGTTGAAGACAATGAAAGAGATCTATGAATTGGTGGAGATCTTTTCTGAAGGCACTGCAAGTGAAATCATATCTTTAAGAATCGAACTATACAAGATGAAGGTATCAAAGGAAGAAGGAATCGCTTCATATTTCATGAAGGTATCTAAAATTAAAGACGAACTACAAGAACATGGAGAAGTAATGTCTGATCAAGAGATGACCACATTTGTGCTTAATGCGCTATCTGATGAATGGGGGAATTTTGTATCAAGCATCTATGGGAGGAAGGAAACCACTCCATTTCGCGACTTGTGGTCATTATGCAAAATTGAAGAATCTAGATTAACAGAGAAGAATGATGTTGGTTCAACTGAACCAACTCAAGCATTTGCAGCGATGACAACGAAGAGAGAAAAAATTGGAAAGTTTGAGCCTTTCAAGAAGTTTCAAAATAAAATTGATATGTCAAAGATCCAATGCTATGAGTGTAATGAATATGGGAATTTCAAAAGGAATTGTCCTAAACTCAAGAAGGGCAACAAAAAGAGAAAGGAGAGAAATGAAGCCCATATCACCAAACAAGTAAAAGAACTCGAAAAGAAGAAATCAAAGGAGAATGTAAAAGACCTTTATTATGACTGAAATAACCTCTTTCACTTAGTTTATAGAAGATAGTAGTCAAGATGGAAAGCATCAAATGTACGATAGGATGTGTTATCCACCATTTTGTGGGTGATCTCCCTAGGAGAAAAAATTTCTCTATGGTGGTCCTCAGTGGGCAGCTAGCAGTCCTTTGCAACCACCAACTAGTTTGATGTGCCATTTATCTGCCACCTGAGCCAGCCATGTGGTCCCTCACCCATCTGTCATGATCATATGTTTGAAGGTGGGCCTCCCAAACCTAAAGGTATGTCTTGTTATTTGGAAATTGAGTATTCTAGTTTATTTATCATGGAAGCTTTGAGCATGGATTATGTTAGAAAATTATATATTACGGAGCAATGGAACACATATAATATTTCAGAAATATAAACACAGAAAACGCACAAAACAAGAGAGACACAGATATACGTGGTTCACCCAGTTTGGGCTACGTCCACCTCGAACAGCCAGTCCTTCCTTTCTATTATCCAGCAAAATGAAGAGACACAACCTACAGCAAAGCCGCTGTAATATCCTCTGTTTCCTCTCACAGTCTCACCTCTCTGTTTTTCGCTCACACACACAGAGTACACTTCTATATCTCCGCCTCAAATACAATACCCTCATACAAAGAGAGGGGGTTGCCTTCTAGGGCAAAAAACCCTAAACTAAACATAAGTTCTACCGTCAGATCATCCGCCTAATGAACGGCTCAGATTAACTAGAAATTAATATACTTTTGCAAGGCAAATTTACATCTGTTTTTAGCTTCGGGGGCGCTGCCCCCGAGCCCCCGC